>KQ464081.1:242311-263777 GCA_001304625.1 Trametes sp. AH28-2 | reverse complement strand
TGAGTAGCTACTACATCCCAGCCCGGTATAAATAGTACAGTCCTTATTGTTAACGCGAGACAATAGAAACGCGCGGAATAGGAAGGTCGGGGGTTCGGAAGATAAGTACCGTGTGCAAGACAATAAGAGCTATTGTAATGGGAGGTCTTGGCAGAATGGCGTGATGCGAGACATATGAAATAAGAGGTTCGGGGGTTAATCGGGGGTACGGGGGATACGGGGGTACGGGGGATACGGGAGATCGGGGGTACGGGGGTTGACCCGGGGTTTGGACTTCGAGTTCGAGCACGGTGCGTAACAGACGAAGAGTTTGACAACGAAGCCGAGGGCGAAACCGGGGACCGGGACGAGGACAACTCTGCGGATGCCGAGGCGCTCTCCTGGATCGACCTACGGTCTGAAGCCGCGGAGGCTTGCACGGGACCTGTTGGCAAGATGGACGACGCTACTCCCCCGATCTATCTTGAGGGTGACAACGCGTCCTCGTGGGTAGACCTCAGTTCGGAGACGTTGGTGGCAGAGGTGGAGACGGACGTTGAGGTAATTCGGGAGTTCGATCAGGAGATGTTTGATGACGCATTGCAGCATTGCATTTGCGCATGAGCGAGCCGCTTGCAGCTGATATGGTGTTGTACTTTGTGATTGGTAGCAATCTTCATGCGTTGACCTGCGATTCGCTTGACCCGCTCGGCCTTACCTTTTGAATGCCCGCTTATAAATCATCTCGAGCGGCATTCAGGCAGGAGCCAGATAGTTATCGCCCGGGCGATGCGATATAAACGTGTTCTCAATTAATACAAGAGCTAGACGTAGAAGAGAAATATACAGCCCGCAGCATGTAGCCGAACTGTGAGACGCGACACGGCGATGCGCGGCGCGGCGCCACTCGTCGCGACCACCATCAGTTTCCGCCGTGCAACGCCGCCTGCCAACGCGTCTCGCGTCAAAACACCTTCATCTGAAGGAGCGCCTGCCGGTCGACCGCACAGAGTACTATGGCAAACACAACGACGAAGAGGCACATCAGGACCCAAGGATGAATCTGGAGGGAATGTCAGGCGATTTTCAACAACTGCGCAGCGACATACCGTGTGAAAGAGGCCTTCAGACAGATGTTGTGGCTCTGGCTGCTCTTGGTCTGGTACCCCTTCATGAGAGGCGTCATTTCGCGGATTGAATGAGGACATACCTCTGTCCTCCGCCTTCCACAGGATCACACGTCCGTCGGTGTCATCCCTCATGGCGCTCGCGGCTATATAGAACTTGTCAAGTTGGTGGTCGTAATAGGCCTGATGTCCTAGGTCACGAATAGTCTGCTCTTCAGGGATAGTGTCTACTCACATCAATTGCTAGAAGCATATCTTCATCTAAGCAGGATGAGCGGTCGTTGGCTGTGGTCAGAGCGACTAGTGCATACCTCCAGCAGGGAGCGTTTGATGGCGAACACGGTTGGATATATCCCATAGCTCTAATTTGCCCGTTGTACTGCCACCCACGAGTGCGTTGCCGCCATGTATGAAGAGAACAGGGACAGCTCTGCGACGACGAGCTTCCATAGGAAAGAAATACTCTGGGGTCCCCGACGTCAGGCTGTAGACATCGAATCCAGAGGAGTTGGACAACGCTATCTCAGTCCCGTCGGGACGCATACTAGCAGCGACACTGGTTCGTCCGTCGCATTGATTAGACAGATCTGGATCATTAGAACAGGAGCTCACATGGAATCGTTTACGGAGAATCCGCGCAGTATATCCCACGTCTGGGCATCATAGAGCCTGCACGAGCGCAAGTCAATGGTTGCAAAGTGAGCAAATAGGTGCAGCTTACACGATACCATGATGCAAGAATGTCACCAACAGCGTCGGCGTCGTCGGTGTCCAGTGGATGCTTGTAACAATCACGTCGCGGCCCTTGTTGTGCAGGTTGTCAGCGGGTCGAGATAGAACCGCTTGCCGCGTCCATTTGTCCTCTTCTGCTCGTCTGACGGTGACTTCGTCGATCAAGATCATTTGTAACACGACACATACCTTGTTGGAAGCGCCAGACGAACAGTTCATCGTGTGCTCCGGAAGCAAAACGGCACTGTGCATAGCCCTCGATGGCCAAGCATTCAACCGGACAGGTGTGAGCCCAGTTACCGGTGACCTTGAGCAGTTCCTGCAGGCGATCAGAGGTAGCACGTCCGAGAGTATGCGCACGATGCTAACCTGCCCGATATGAAGCAGAACGATAGAACCGTCCTGCGATCCGCAGAGAAGAGAATGGCGCTTGCGGGGCAACCAAGCTATCGACAAGACGGGCTCTTCGACTATCAACGAGTGGAGGAGGGCATTGTCGTGCATGTCCCATATGCAAACCCGACGGTCCGATCCAGCAGTGGCAATATATACGCCGTCCTTGCTGAATGCGACAGCCACAACGCACTGGCTATGCCCGCGAAGCAGGCCGCATTCTTGGTAGCGTAGAGGTGCCGATGACATGACGCAGTCGATCGTAGCAATGCAGTGGACGATGTAGAGGCAATACAAGCCATAGTTGAGTTCCTAGAAGACCCCTCACGCGCCGCACGCCCGCGTGTTGAGCAGACAAAGGAACAGCACGGCAACGGCCGAGTGCGGGCGTCTACACACTCCTCGCGCGCGAGTTGACGTTCACCACCACTACGTGCTCCAATCTCGTTCTGCGCTCTCTCTACGTCTTCAGCTGGACCTGCTGCGTGGTTCATGTGTCTTTCCAGAAAGAAATCAGCTGATCGGTTCGATCCGAAGCGTTTCGTGCATGAAGAGCCTCAAAGTAAGTGGCGTCGGGACGGAGCGACTAGATGCTGACAGCTATCTACAGACCGCCCAGTTGAGGCCGACAATATTCGGAAGAAGAAGACCTCAGCGAATCGCGGGGAACCAAAAATCAATGCGGGGGACCTGACGCCGTATGGATCGATCACCGCATACGGCCTCTGCGCCATCGTGGTCGTCGCCTGTCTAGCCGCGAGCATCACTTGGGCAGCGTCATCTCTCCCCGGACTGTCTATCGAGATCGCTGTGCCGTTTACTGTGTCAAGGTCGCCCAGCATCACTCCAGAGATCCAAGCCTACGTCGACGCCGCTATCCGGCGTTCCCTCCGTGACCCCGTCGGACTGCGCGATTTCGCCCTCTTCGCAGATGGAGGAAGGGTGATGAAGTCGATAACGTCCCCCTCTGGTGGGCCTGCCCGCTCTTTCGTACCTCCCAGCGTCGATCGGCCCCCCGAGGTTGCGCTGGACGATCATCTCAGCATCGGGATGTGTTGGACCATCCACGGCCAATCAGGTCAGCTTGGTATCGTCCTTCCGCGTCTCATCTACCCTACGTCCGTATCCGTCGACCACATTCCCTGGGAGATTGCCGCAGCGATCGGGGAGGCGCCCCGAGCGATCTTGGTCTGGGGAGTTGTGGACGGTGCGGCAAACGAGCAGGCCATGCAAGAACTCCTCCACAGTCATCATCTCCCACTCGCGCCCCTTGGCCAGTCTTCCCCTCCTCTCCCTGGTCCATATGACTTCGTCTTACTCGCCAATTTCGAGTACGAAATATACGGCGCCTCATCCACGCAAACCTTCCCCATCGAACCTTCTATCATCGCCTCTCGCATGTACTTCGGCATCGTTGTAGTAGAGATCGCGAGCAATTGGGGTGCTCCTTCGACATGTCTCTATCGCGTGCGAGTACACGGCGACGAAGTACCTCTTCAGTCTAGCGTGTAGAAGTCTCGACGCTCAGTCGCAATGTAGACATATTTCGACCCCTCATTATCTCCGCACAGAACGCCTAGCTTTGGAGCCTGCGTCCAAGGGACGCCTATAAGTTATACTGCCCAAGGACACGGAATCACGCCTATGTTCGTAATAAGCTGATGACCTTACCATGTCCCACCAGGTATATCCCATCGCGAGGTCCGCATGCACTGACGCTCGGATCATGGCAATTGCGAGGGTCTCCATGTCACCTTCAGAAATCACGCCCACATCCTGTGCACGCACGCGGAACCGCCTCGGCAGTCCCTGGACGCGCGCTCTTCACTAGTACTCAGGCGCAGTGACGGTAACCTCGTGCCTCGCTCAGGTGCGCATTAGAGCAGTATCAACGTCCGCAAATGCTGACCTGGGCAATCGTTACGGTGTGCAATCATTGCACTCGGCGTATCGCCAGAGCCACTGTCCGGGACATGCGACACACAACCAGACAAGGGTTCGACTACTCGCCTAACGCGACCCCGGGTAACATCCTGAAAGCCCTTCGGGTACGTGCCATATGTACACTCACTCAAAACGACAGTCGAGGATGATAGCGCGATACTCATTCGTGTGTGAAACATACAAGAACCAAAACATGAAGATGCCCGGGTAACAACTGCCGCGATGGCTACGGGAGCCCAGCTCACCGCCCTCTATAGATCTAGGGCTAATCGTATGTCAGTCATCTTGGTGTCAAAATAAAGCCACATCGCATACCCTCGCACGCGCAGCTCGTGTGCGTCGGTGAGGCAGACTCCAACTCCGCCTCAGAGACGGGACGCGCGTCCGCCATGCCCCTCTCCAGATGTGCATCGAGCTCCACGAGGAGTTTGCCAAGTTGGACATTCAATTCCGAGTGCCGCGCTTCTTCCAAAGACTTGGCGAGGGTAATGACTTGCACGAAGGACCAGAAGTCCTGACATAGAGGGAACATCATGCATGTCCATCTCACCCCCACTTCGGCGCGGAATCTGGCGATGCGGGTGGCCTAAAAGGAAGCGGGTGATCGAGTCAGGCATTTTTCATATTCCATATGCTCAGGTACGAACCTCGTCGCACGCGAATATGAAGCTCATGTTGATGAAGAAACAGTCAACAGGTGCAGCAGTGCACGCGGCGCAAGTGTCCGTTACTTGCACAATCAGTCCAACTTGAAGTCGCATGGGGTCAGCGGGCGAAAGTATTATTGCGGGAAGTGTTACGCTCACAATGTCCCGGTATAAGCTCTCCGATAGCTATGTTGGCAGGGGTCCAAAGAGCCTCCTCAGCGGGAGGCGCTTCGCCATCGATGTGTGTCGAAACGAAGGCACACCTGGTGCCGAACTTCGTGTTCACGTCACCGCTAAAGCCATACATGTTAGCTCGCGACTGCTCAAAACCTGCAACGAGCTGCGTACCACGTCTGCGTAGTGGCCGTCATGATGCTAAACTTGCAGTGGATGTCGCGGGTAACGAGTGGGCGTGGATGTTACGCACTCCAATGTGAACCGGCCAATTTAAATCGGCGACAGGTAGCATAATGGCATTTGAGGTGTAGAGCTCGATCTACCGTTCAAATGACGATATGTAGCTCTTGAGAATCTCATTGTCTTTGTAGGAACATTTATCCTGCCGTCTTGCACCTCGCTATTGCCAAGTGATCGACGGCTCAATAACCTAGCTAGCTTTATCATTTGGCTCATGACTGTTCACTTCTCTTCCTATCAACTAACAAAGAGCATCCGCAACGCATCGAAGGTTGGTTGGATGACGGCTGCCTCGGAATAAGCGGACCTTTCAGGGCAGGGTTTCCGAGTCTGGAAGCAAGTTCGCGTTCACAGCAACTCGCTCAATGAAACGGGAACCACGCGTTGGCCGTAACTGCACTAGCAGCCTCGCCCTGGTATTGCCATTGATGTCGGTTGTCCTTTCGTAGCAGCTGCACTTACTTCTTTGTTTTATTGTATTGTCGCATGAACGCGCGCCCCAAAGCCCTCAGAACCATCACTCCTTCGCGCCCGCGAAGAACGTCGAAACATACCGTTGCGTATACTGGCACGTTTGATGACACCGCCACGACTTTGTATGCCAATGACAACTTTGCGGCCGATTCGCCCTCGGGGGTTTGCTGAGACCTTACGATTTGTTATCCCTTCGGCGAAGCTCATTTAAGGATAGGCTCACCAGGCCACGTCTCGTCATCGCCCTTCAGGTGTTCTTCGCTAGTCCAACCCTTTTCTCGCATACCGTTTCTCCGATCTGGATATCGAGATGCTGATTGACGTGGCCCCGGGGATTACTGCCGAGGTTGGGTAAGTCAATGCCGCTTTAGGAGCTTCTGTGTACGCACACTGAAAGACGTTATAGTTACGCCTGTACGGTCGAGGCCTTTTGGGTGTACGGCGCAGGAGGCGGTTTCACATCTGTTGGTAAGACAGCAGTAGGATTCGGCCGGGCGCACAATACAGGTCAGCATTCCTGCAACATCCCTATCAGTATGTCCAGCTGACCATTGGGTTTGAAGTTGTGCTCATCGCAATCAACGCTTCGGACGGAACCGCGTGCTTGCTAGACGCATTGGATTTCAAACGATGGGACGACTGTTCGCCTGTAAGTTCTTATCCAACACGCAGCGCACCTGAATTGATAGCGTGGAATAGGATGGTCGTAACTTGTTCGGCAGGACCTGGGACGGTGATCGCGAGGTCCAGGTAGTCTTCGCCAATTCAGACGCTTTGGACGACTTCGAGCGTTATTGGCTTCTTGCTATCTTGAAATGGTTCTCTGAAGTGGGGGACGAGGAGGCCTGGGCTCAACCGTTGGTGGTAGACGAAGGTACCGGGGAGACGATGGCTGCGCCAGAGATTATTCTGTTGCTGGAGTCCGCATGTTCCGATAATAACGAGGGCACGCCGGTAGAGCCGGCTAGTATTACCAGGGCGCTATAGTCTACCACTCGTACTGAGCCGGGCTTGTAGGGGCTATCCAGAGCGCGAGGGACTGTTATATAGCAGTTTCAGACCGTGCGCATGCTCGAGACATACCCAAATACAACATCTGTAAGCCGCCCCCATTTTGCACCCTCGGATAGTCGTTTGCGCGGCACCAGTGCCGACGCGATGCAGCCAGCCGTTCACCTAACGCGCCCGAACACGACAGGCGCAGCTGGCACGGCGGCGGTGGGCTGAGGGGGCGGGCCTTCGTAGCGCCGATGATAGGCTCGCCCGGGCCAGGCGAAGACTGGCGCAGGGACTCGGAGGCAGTGTTACATGGGCGCTAAGGTGATCGTACCTACAGCGCTTGAGCTTGAGCCTCAGCCTACATTGAATCTCGAGCGCTGAGCGATGATGTGACCTAGCCCAAAGACCATGACTACCTCTGCCTGTGATTGAGTCGATGCGTCAGGCTTGCGGCCAGTCGCACTTTGTAACAATTCTGCTCTTCTCGCGTGATTCTGCACTTGACTCAGTGAGCCGACATAACTCCCTCGAAAAGGTCTTTGATCACGAGCTTCCCATAATGATAGCTTCATTTATCATTATGGGAAGCTCCCCCTTGGCGCAATGTACACATCTTTCCTTGTAGCGGCTTTACGCGTGCTTTGAGAGGCCATTTGAAGTGAGTATTGCGGGCTATCACCTGATCCATTGACCTATAGTTCGCTCTTGCTCACTTCTTGAAAGTCCTGGTTGTATCGCATGGGACCTAGTCATCATGTTCACTACCGGCGTGGTTAAGACGTTTCTCCACGCATCCCTAATATATAGTGAGCAAAATATCCACTCTCGACACCGCGATTGCCCAACTCACACCATGACTGCTGGGTATACTATCAACATCTCACTCGACCTCCCACTGCTGTTAACCATCCTGGTTCTGCTGTCCGCCATCATTTTCCATTTTGGTGGGAATGAGCGCCGTGGACAAAACACTCGAACTCCAGAAGCACGATTGGGGGATCACTTGCCCGGGCCTACAGGACATGAGGGGTATGTTATGCCGCCATTCCTCCACGGCTTCATCTCACATCTCCTCGAAAGAGTTCAGGACGTAGGCGATTCGGCATCACGCAAGGGCATCAGTGGTGGGACATCAAGCTTCGACGAACCGTACGTCGGTGCGCGCGTTGACGCGAGACCTATACTGACCAATATACACAGCAGACAGGAGAAATTCAGGGGTGCCCGACGTACGAGTACCTCATCGTCTCGTCGGGACACACGCGACTCATCCACCGCTCCCTCGCCTCTGTCTTCTCGCGGCCCGTCAATTGCGCTGCAGACCTCAACGGTCAACCCTGCTGCTGGTACTGTTGCGCCGCCGAAGGCTACTTCTGCCCGCACCGGCACGACAACTTCTCATCTCCGTCTGCCCGGGCCATCCATCCTCATGCGAGAAGCCTCACAACGCGGTCCCTCTTCTAGCGGCGAGAAGGAATGGCCCCGGGCGTCGGTAACGTGGTCGGACTCTTTGGACAGTAGCTCTGCTTCTTCAGTGTCACGCGCGTTGCGACGCACTGAGTCTGCGCTACCGGCCTCCATCTCACGACGGTCGTCCTCTGTCTTGTCTGATCTGACGACCCCACCGGCTACACCTCCCCCCTCCTCGTATACCACAACGCCGCGGTCAACTCCTGCTTCAACGTCGACGGCCTGGGAAACCATCTCGGGCTCAACGGCAAGCAGAGGGTCGCATGTCGGAGGGTCACATGTACGTTCCTTCTGTGTGTTCTGATAGTTCTCCTTTCTGACAAGCACACAGGATGACCCGCATACCTGGTATGAGCGGAACACTAGGAAGCGTGTCACATCTAGCGGTCGAGAAGTGTACACTTACTGGTATGAGGTTACGACACCCGGTCTCATCCTAGGGCCGCTGCCTTCCCGCTGCCTTCCAGAACTGCAGGTCGGCGATGTCTTCCTCAACAAGACGCTCGACGGGAACTTCCAGATCTGGCTTCGGGCACAGGGCGAGGACGATTACGACGGTGAGGATGTTGATGATGACGCGGAGGACCTGCCATACTGGAAGAAGGTGTCAATGGGCTATACGAGAGAAGACGGTTTCTCGCTCGTCCTCACGGTACAGAACAAGGAGCCATCGTGGGTGGGCAAGAGATGGTGCAGAGAGACTATTGCCAAGCACGGTACGTCGCAATTCACTTACTCAAGATCTGGCGTTTGACTGGGTACTGGTAGAGAACTCCCCGCGGTCCAGTCCGGAATCCGCCTCCAAAGGTAAGACCCGAGCTCGGCAGAGGTGATCCCAATCTTGTGCTCTCGGCCGCGGTCTGCACTACACAGTAGGTGCAGCGAGGAAGCACGGAGTCCGATAGATGCGCAGCGAGAGATCGAGAAACGGTGGGAAGAGGCGGTATGATGTGGCGAGAGGCGGCGGCGGCGGGTGGCGGGAGCGGCGGCGGCGGGTGGCGGGAAGCGGCGGCGGGCCGTTGAACTTCTTCCACTCTTGTCTCTGCCGTCTCCCGGTGTAGCATGTCTTTTTTCTCTCTCTATATGTACTTTTGTCTGCGGACACTATGCTTTCTTCTACATATGATCCCCACATCGTCTTAAGAAGAGCGCGACTCTAGGTCCATATCCCAGCGCGCTCTGGAGTTCAAACACCGCTGTAGCTGCAATAATCCGCACCACAGCGCGACACGGGCGTGTGACATGAAAGAGGGCGCGTCGGCGCGCGAGGGGCGTACAAGGCGGGCGCACCCCGCGACGTCGCCCGCAGTATCGACGTCTCCTTTCGCGCGCGCGCGCGAGATGCGCTGTGCGCCTTGCGTGGATGTGCCAGCTATATTGTACCAGGTAGATAGATATATAATATTAGGGATTATAGTGGCATGTAGGCCGGGACGGCCGAAGGTGCCACTTCTACTACACGGGCGCTCATGAAGCGGGTACATATTACTCGACACTGAAGGTCCGAGCCAGAGGTAGGTTATACATGCAAGGGGAGGGGCAGGAATATGAAGTATGCGTGCAGTAAGCTGTGGGTGGCGGAAGGAGGGGAAATATATGGGGGGTTAATTGTACACCGCGTATATTGTACCAGGCTCGGGCAAGTGCATCATTATGATAAACATTTAAGACACGCGTCTCAGTACCTGCAGCTAGAGCAACTTGCACCGTACTGACGCGCCCGTGAAAGGGTACGTTGACACTGTGCGGGCGACGTCGCGCGGGGTTCTACAGAGCGCTCGGTCGCACGACCCGATTCTCGGCGGATTATGGCCTATCCACAGCGCACGGCTAGTCATACAGCGCGCGACTGTTTCTCCCTCACGCTGTAGGACACTGTATACATGAGGGCTAGTTTGCTGATGATGTCGCGGGGTGCGCCCGCCTCGTATGCCGCCTCGCGCGCCGACTCGCCCTCCTTCATGTTACACGCCCGTGTCGCGCTGTGGCGCGGATTGATCCAGCCACAGCGGTGTTTGAAATTTGAATTCCAGAGCAAAGCTCGTGAGTTGGTCTTTATCCTGCTGAGGCCTACCGCCGTAACACCCTGAAGCTTGAAGCTCTGTCCTCCCATCGATGCAGCGCACAAACCGTGAAGCTATGAATGTGTCTTTGTTCGTCGTGACCCACCGCCGATTCACCTCACCACCTCCCCACGTACGCACTCTCCACCTCAACGATCACCTTCTCGCTACGACGCAGCGACTATGCTCTGGAATTACGTGCTGCCCGCTCTCTTAGGAGCCTTCCTGCTTGTGTCTGCGGCCTTCAAGAAACGTCGTCGCCAGCCTCTCTTGCGTCGTCACTCTACCGTCGGCAGGCTGGATCTCGCGTTCTCGGCATCATCGAAAATCAGGCCAACTCAAGTGACAGAACTGAGGATTTCGGTTCCTTCCACTCCGCTGCGCCGATACGACCATCAACCTACTTTCTTCCGCGATCTTACCGCGGAAATAGTGGAGTAAGTTATCATCGACTGTATACGCCGCTCCCTACTAACTGGCAATCAGCTTCAAAGAGGAGCAGAGCAACCTCGCTGATCCCTCGATCGCTCCAGGCATGGATCAAGTGTTACATGAACGAATGTCATCCGCTCCCTGCGATTCGGGTTATGCGGATGAGCCCCTCGATCATCATGCCAATCAGTCGGACGTAACGCGGGTGCCGGGAGCAAAAATCGAGGCCCCATTCATCGACCTGGCTCGCGCGGGTGCACGCAAGTCCATCGCCCACACCATCGAGAACGGCGACCAGCCCGATGCCGCTCATGCAAGTGGAACCTCCGTCGTCGCTCATCTCATGCAATCCTTCGCCAGTCCCGGGCCCAGCTCACTTGGTGCTGCGGCGGTTGAGGAACCCGAGCAGCTTACGGCTCGAGCCAGCGACGAAGCTGTAACCAGTGATGAAGAGGCTGGAGCCTCTAGTGACTCTGAGTCGACCTCAAGCATTCGACCGGCCTCCGTGAAGGGCAAGGTGAGTGTCTAGGGTGTTTGATCACTGCACGGTCTATAACCCTAGTGGATGCCACCAGGGACGTCATGTGTTTCTTCAACGGCATACCACAACTGCGCCCAAGACCAGGGAGAACAGCGACAGTGCGGCGGCGAGAAGGACATCGTGGTTCAAGACAACAGCTAAGGGTCCCATTGCACACCCCCCGGATATGTCTTTGCAAGATGACCTCTGCGTCGGCGACTTATTCTGTCACGAGTACGGGTTGAATACCCAGCTGTGGCTCTACGTCGACGAGGGAGGCGCCGGGAGGCGTTGGAAGGAAGTATACGTCGGGTACCAACGTCCCGACGGTCGTAGGTTGAGCCTTACGCCTAAAGATAGAAACCCCTCGTGGGTAAAGGCCACTTGGTTCTCGAGAAATGGTGTTCTCGGTACGTGCTCTCGCTACTGTGCCCTATATTCTTTCGCCTCTTAGTCCCTTCTTTCCAGATCGACTTTGAGAGAGACTACGCGTTGGGGGGGACCCATAGTTGCGCTCTTTATTCTCTATTATCTAGACCAAGCGGTCCTTCAATCCATTCCACGTTCTCTTAGACCCACTGCCCTTTCCAAGTGAAGTCTCAGTCAGTCAGCTCGACCGTCGTGAGCCACCAGGTTGCGACAACTCTTGCCTCCATCCCATCGTCACTACGCTCATCTCAAGCGCAACGGCTGCCATAACATCTGCGATGGATACTAAAATACTCTGTCTTCCTGTCGCACAGGACGACGATGCGAGCCCAGAATCTATACTACCTCTACAGCTCCGATCACTGGCGAACCTGGAGCAGAATATGTATGTTCTCCGTCAGATGCATCTTCCTCGATGCTAACATGCCCAAGTGAGCGCACCGACGACGGTCGGGTCGTACTCAACGAGACCGCACTCTACGAAATCCTGGCGGAATTGCAGACACTCTACACGGCTTACATGACATTGTCGAAGTCGGTCAATCGGCTCAAGCAAGATTTGGTATGTGGCGCCATCATCGTCTATCTTCCCCCTAACGTTCCACTTCAGACAGTACAGAGTGAACGCACGGGCCAGCTCGAGGTAGAGCACGCTGTCATCAAGCAGGAGTGTAGCGATACGGTTGCCGCGTCGAAGGCATCTTTCCACAAAGCTGAACGTTCGTCCCTCCATTATGTTTTCGAACTTCTCTCATAGCGCTACAGGAGAGCTATTGAAAGAGCACAGGTCATTGGAGGATATCAAGTCGATGCTGGTGGATGACGTTACTCAGCTCAAGAACAAGCTTACCTTGATGGACCTGGACTTGCATCGTGTCAAGGCGGCATCTCTTGCTAGCAAGCGCCACGGCTCCTCTCCCTTACATGGCGATGTCATCGCACGCATCCAGCAGATCGAAGAAGACCGCACCGAAGTGGTCCGAACACTTGACAGCCTACGAGACCAGGTCGACTACATTACGCGGAGGTTGGACGACACTAGTGGTTCCGCTACGACCAATGCATACATCTGTCACTCTCCTGGTACCCCTCTTTCACCGAGTCAGTCCCCGTGTACGCTTGCCGACGAGTTCCGTACAACCGGCGAACCCGGCTGCGACGGGTGGTCGACGCGATCAGAGGTATAGTCCCTCACTCACAAGCATGCGACGAAGCTGACGATTTTCAGGACACTGGTTGTCACTCATCTGCCTCACAGTGGGAGTGCCTGGATGAGGCGGCGACGCCGGACTCCGCCGACCACTCCGTTCCCCTCGAGGTCGAGGTTCAGGACGTGGATGCGCGCCCGTCGGGTCCCTCACCGGGCTCGCTAGCTGAGGCGGCGACGCCGGTCGCCGTCGACCACTCCATTCCTCCACCTGAGGCGGCGACGCCGGACTCCGCCGACCACTCCGTTCCCCTCGAGGTCGAGGTTTGGGACGTGGATGCGCGCCCGTCGGGCCCCTCACCGGGCTCGCTAGCTGAGACAGCGACGCCGGAACCCGTCGACCACCACATTCCTCCCTCGCTCCCATCTGCGGACCTCGACCTGATTTGGGCCGGTGACCGGGATCGTCACACTCAGGAGCTGAAGTATCGCGATACCGGGAGGCGGAACGGAACCCCAACTGTACAAGGCGCCCCATCATTCGACTTGGCTCTGCTCACTATCATCATGGTAGTGGCAACATTTCTTGTGAGTACTTCAAGAGCGTACACGCCCGTTGCGCATCGCTGACTTCCTGGTAGGCGACTTCTGTTCGATCGCCGCCAACGACTTCGTATGAAGTCGCTGAAGATCGTACAAGGCCTTCACACTACCATCACGCACTCTGCGGATTGCCTACGGTACACCCCTCTTGTCACATTCAAATTCCATCTCTGACTTCTCCGTAGTGGTTCGTTGATGGGGGCGCGAGGAGCGTTCGCGCCACTCGCAGGGTAGCTGCGCAGCTAACACGCCCCCGTGTCCTATTTGTGCTACTTGGCGTTTTCGGCATCTATGGGTACCTCTCGCGTTACACTGCACGATCGCGTCCTCCGCGTCCAGGTGTACACCCGCGTTGGGAGACGGCAATCTGGGATCTGCAGCACGAATAATTTTGCAGACAGCGGTGTACTTTTCCTGTTAATCAATCCGGTGCCCAGTCGGACAAATCTGGAATATTTATGACCTCTTGTATCTTATAGCTGCTTCCGACGGAATTCTGACAATTCTGACCAAGTTGATGGTATCTGCGATGTCAAGATACAGTATCAGGAACAATATCGTTCTCTTTTCTCGCCCTCAGTTCTCTCCCCGGAGTGCCCTCCGCCATCTTCATGACTACGTTCCATCTCTCCTCTGGCATCTCTCACTGATGGCTTCGTCACGCAACAAGCAAAAACTCTGCCAATGCAAGTTGTGCCGGCTGCACGAATGCGAGGACGAACATGGCCAACTCACGAAGGGAAGGTGGCGAGATCCGAAGACGGCTGCGAGCCACGCGTTGCAGGAGGAGATGAACGTCATGTCCTCGATGCAGGCCACTCAGGAGCAGATCGAGAATACCATCCTGCTGGCCTCATTAGAGCCCGAGCGCCGACATGGATCTCTCCCTGTGCGACCCCGGGACACGGAGCATGACCAACGTGGTGAAGATCTCGTGAGTAGCCCTCTATATATGTTCAGCGTGCTCTGTCAAACTCAAACTTGAACTCAAACTCGAACACAGGACATGGAGGAGAAAGAGAGTACGCCATCCACCGTGGCGGAGGTCAGTCTGTCACATGCGCCAAGTACCACATGGACGTCTTATGCCGATAGCAGACTCCCGTGTCGTCCACGTCACCCATTCCTCCTACCTCAGAAGAGATTGACTCGCGTATCTCCTGGATCTCGACGGCATGGTCTCAGGTTGATCATGCACGAGCTAGGGTACTCAACAGTACCACCCTCGCGTTCAAGTCTCAACCACTCACGTTACAAGACCCATTACCCGAGCTTGACATCCAGCATCCCGATACGGCCGATTTCGTACATCTAGAGCAGCTACTGTTGGAGAAGGACGCCGAGCTGAGCGCCATGTCCGACATCGGCCAGAAGGACGCTGATCATCGTCGTCATGCCCTCATGCAGAACGTGCATACCTACCTCCACAATCTGTGCGCCATAAAGGCGCGTGAATGGGACCGCGTCAAGATGGAGGCGATCGTGCGTCAGGCCAAAGACGTGCTCTACAATGGTCCCCACATCTTGAAGCCACGTACGTTGCTTGCAGACGTTGTCCAAAGATTTACTGACATGTTCGCTCCCATCCAGGGCCGGCAATAGGTGCACATACGAAGTCGTGGGAACCCTTCATTCTCGCCGCCCTCATCATGGTCACCATACTCCATTCTGTCGCTGCCGTAGCGCGCCTCAAGGTTGACCTTGTACTGTCGACTCTGGAGGTGGTCTTATACGGCTCTTTCGTCTTTTCCAACGTCTCTTCTGGATCGAACTCGGAGCTTACCCTCGCGCAAGCGGCTCTCCTCGAGCACTTCCCTCGCGACATCAGGACCGCCCTATCAGCTCTTGGCGTCGAAGCGGAAGGCGTTGTGCGCTACGCATGCTGTAATGTATGCGGCTGCACGTATGCGCCAAATCCTGCGAAACCTGGCGATCCCTACCCTCGACGCTGCTCCTTTCAGGAGACCGACAAACCTCCATGCAACAACAAGCTCGTTTACAAACAGGTACACGCATCGGCCAGC
The DNA here is from genome assembly GCA_001304625.1 of Trametes sp. AH28-2. Classification (NCBI taxonomy): domain Eukaryota; kingdom Fungi; phylum Basidiomycota; class Agaricomycetes; order Polyporales; family Polyporaceae; genus Trametes; species Trametes sp. AH28-2. The sequence goes on along the minus strand of KQ464081.1, from coordinate 248,377 downwards.
AAGAACAGGTCCCCTCGCATAACTTGGGAACCGTATCACTCTTATCCGTATCGCACATTTCCCTCCTGGATCCATGATCTCTTCCAGAGACCCGAGCTGGACAGGCTGGTCAAACGCGCCTGGTTACCGGTCCTGCAGCCGCTCAGGACGCGTTGGCGCGATCTCTGGGAGGCACCTGTCCTCCGCGAGTTCCTTGGCCCGGATAAGAAGACCCCGTTTTCCCAGCAACCGGAAGGCGCCGTCCATCTCGTTTTCAGCCTCTTCGTCGACTGGTTCAACCCTAACGGGAACAAGAAGGCCGGAAAAAGTCATTCGATCGGCGTCATCTATCTTGCTTGCCTGAACCTCCCACCGCACCTGCGTTACCTGCCGGAGAATGTCTATCTTGCCGGCGTGATCCCAGGCCCCAAGGAACCGGAGCTGCATCAGCTGAACAACTTCCTGCGACCGCTCGTCGACGACCTCGTTCTCCTCTGGAAGCGAGGAATCTTCCTCCCACATACAGCGTCGCACACCGCTGGACTACTTGTGCGCGCCGCCGTCATCCCTCTCGTCTGCGACCTCCCCGCCGTCCGTAAAACCGGCGGCTTTGCGGGACACTCTGCGGCAAATTTCTGCTCATTCTGCATGCTACAGAAGCGCGACATCAACAACCTCGATAGGTCGTCGTGGCGCACGCACAGCCGAGAAGACCACATCCGCTGGGCGACAGAGTGGCGGAATGCAAAGACAGAGGCTGCTCGCGATGCGGTGTTCAAAAAGCACGGGATACGATGGTCTGAGCTGCTCCGCTTGGACTATTGGGACCCAACCCGGTTCGTACTCGTCGACGCTATGCATAACCTATTTCTAGGGGAGCTCAAACATCACTGTCGAGATGTCTGGGGCATCAACGTCAAGGACGGCTCTGAGGACAAGCAGAAGATCGAACCGCATACGCCTGACGAGCAACGCAAGTGGCTCGACCATCTGGTCACTGCTTTGAGAAAGGGCTCTCTCAACAAGGTCATGCTTCCTCGGAAGGGCTACCTTGCTTCCGTCGCTCAGTTGAACAAAGTTGTGCCGAAGTCAAGGAAGTTCACGAAGGCAGAATACGCTCAGAGCCTTCTGAAATGGGTGTGTAATGTCTCTTTCGTCTCAGAGCACGGACATCGTGCTGAGAACATGCACAGGTGAAGGATCAGGCCATCGATATCGCGTCCATCAAGATCCCTCCAGTCTTCGACTATCCTGTTGCGGACTTTCATCTTGCCGACAACGAATACGACATCTCGAAGTTCCGGATACTCGATGCAGACACCATCCGCCAGCTCAGAGAAGACATTCTCATGACCCACCTCCCCTCCTGGATAGAACGACCTCCGTCCAACTTCGGCAGTCCATCCCATGGGAAGCTCAAGGCAGACCAGTGGAGAACGGCATGTACGATCAGCATGGTCATCACGCTCACCCGGCTGTGGGGATCATCTCCGCCTGCTACTCGCGAGAGGGTCCTGCTCGAGAACTTCCTCCATCTGGTTTGTGCCGTCGAACTCGCCGCTAAACGATCGATGAGCGCCTCGCGCGCTGCCCGCTTCGATCACCACATCTCTCGGTATCTCCAGACACTGCGCGAGCTTTTCGACCACGAGCTGGTGCCGAATCATCATCTGTCGCTTCATCTCAAGCAATGCTTAGAGCTTTTTGGACCTGTGCACGCGTGGTGGTCGTTCCCGTTCGAGAGGTACATCGGATTGTTGCAGAAGCTCAATACCAACCACAAGTCCAGTGAGTTCGGATGCTCTCGTGCTAGTTTTTTCGGCCTGACCGTAACTGCTCCTCTCCAGACCAGATGCCTGTCACGTTCATGAAGTACTTCTATCTTGGCGCGAATCTCCGATGGCTCATGGAGAGCACCCAATGGCCGGAAGGAGAGGTTTATAGACGTATGGTCGAACACTTCAACAAGGCGTTCAGAGATGCGGCGAAGGGCACTCGGCGCGCTGACGTTGGAAGGGTTCCTGAGAGTTTCACCAGTGCTGCTTCGGTGCCACAATACGATGAGCATAAGGAGACTACTCTTCCCGAAGACGTCTACAACACGCTCCTATCGGTCGTCAATTCGCTCGCCCGCAAGACTTCCTTTGCGTCCGTCTTCGCAAATAGCCTAGAAGACCGTCCTCGCCTACATACGAAGGGTCAATACCTTCGTTCATGGGAATACCAAAACGTAACGTACGCGGGCAAGGCCAACCAGCTTCGGAACTCCTTCATCATCTTCAGCTCGGCACCCTCGCACACAGGATCCGACCACGTATCTTACTCTGCAGGGCAGATCACTGACATTTTCTTGCACGGTCGCACGGTGGATGGCCAAAGGCTAGTGGAACCGTTCTTCGTTGTTCAGGAATACTGTCCACTCTCCGACGAACACGCAGCACTCGACCCATACCGCAGGTACCCAGATCTTCAGACTCGACTTTACTACAACACGTTCAAGCCCGCGAAGGAAGTTCTCACTCTCGACCAGATCAAGTCGCACTTCGCAGCATACTGTTATACTCCGGATAACTTGGGTATGGAGTGCGTCGTGGTACGTTCATTAGACAGGGTAAGTGCGCCTCATGAGTAGCATGCATCATATACTCAACAAAGGCTACCAGTCCTGAATGTACATGCAAATTGGCACCTGGTGTGCGGGTGCCGCAAGGCGGGACGCGACCGCGAGACGCGTTGCTATTGGCGCGCCGCGAGGGGAATCCTGTCGGGCGCATCCGCGAGAGGCGGGACGTATCGAACTCGGCAAGCAAGTGCTGGATGAACGGTGTCGTCTCGCGGCAACGGCGGGACGCAGGATTATGATCTGGCGCGCGACGAGGCGTACCGCGGCGGGACGCAACCCGAGTAGCGTCGACGCGCGGCAAGTTGCGTTGACAGCGAGGGTGGCCCTGACTGCTCTTGACTCGCCTTTTGCCCGAGCGGGGCACCACTTGACCGACATCGTCCTCTCGCAGTTTCGTCGCCTGCAGCGTCGTCACCCCCGCGCCCGCATCATCTTGCATTAGGTCCGCAGTCACACCGGCATCCGGGGAATGAAGCCGTCGACAGGCAGGCTGAACTCGCCGCCCGCGGCAAGCTTAGCCCACTTGCCACCCGGCCTGCCCCGCTTCGCAAGCACGTCCCTCACAGTGTTTCCGAGATGAGACAGCACATCGCGACGTCGCTTCGCCAGGATGCCAAACGCCTCTGGACTTCGTGCCCGCGCTATGCCCGCTCAGCCCAACTTGGTCCCCCTCTCCCCTCCCAAGAATGCCTTGAAATGCTCGCCCCGCTCCCTCGCAAGAGCGTCAGCATCCTCACCCAGCTTTGCACCGGCCACGCCCCTCTCAATCTGCACCTCCATAAGATCGGCAAGGCGGAGAGCGCCCTGTGACCTTCCTGCCGCACCGCCCCGGAGTCCATGATCCACTTCGTCATCCAGTGCCCCTCCTTTTGCTACCACCGTGCAGTCCTTGCGCGCTCCCTACCTCCGACCTCCATCTTGAAGAACCTGCTCGGAAGCTCCCGCTCGCACGTACCCTTGATGCAGTACATCCGCGCCACCGGTCGCTTTGCGCACATCCTCGGCCCTCCACCGCCACCGTAGCTGGGCCCCTCGTGTCGTCTCGTTCCTCTGGATGGGTTGGGTCTTCGGCACCGTTGGGTTGTCTCTTTACGGCGCGCACTCCACGCGCCATGGCCTCTGTCCAATGCACCGCACATACATTCCCCTTCCTTCGCATATGCTCCCCTTTCTCTCTCATGCTCCCCCTTCCCTCTGCCTCCTAGTAGTTACGATACCCTCACACCTCCTTTAATACAGCGCCTCTACCATACACCCCTCCCCGTTATTATCCTCCCCTTTTCCTTCCTCTCCAACTTAGGTAGCGTCGCGTCGCCGCCCTTCACCCGGCGCCTCTCTTCTCGTTCGATTCCTCCGCGCCAGCTTCCCTGCATACGCCCCCGCGCCTGTCTCGCCTCACGCACCTAGTTCCCCTTGCATGCACTCGCTCCTTCCGTCTCTCACTCGCGCTCGCCCTCACCCCGCTTGTATTATCTGACATAGGGCAGCGCCCTCCAGCGGATATAAAACTGGATCCAAAAAAAGACGGCGAGGGTGGCGGCAATGCTTGCTCCAGAACACGGTGCTACGGCAGGATGCAAGGCGTGTTGGCGTGTGCCGATGCGCGCCGATGCGAGGCGAGTGGCACGCAACGGCGGGGTGGCGGGACGCGATGCAATGGCAGACGCGCGGTCTGTCGCCCCGGTACGAGACGCTTCGGCGGGTGGCGGGGGCGTGCCGCAAGGCGCGTTGAGGCGGTACAACGCTTTCTGGCGCACGAAGAGACCCGCTGGCGGGACGGGAGGAAGGCCGACGCGTGGAAAGGGGTGTGGGTGCATGGCGAGGCGTGCTCTGGCAAGACGCAATGGGCCAGTATGGGGCGCCGCGGCGGGGGGTGGCGAGACGGGTTGGCGCGGGGAACGTCGTGCGGACGCGTCGCGCGGCGTGCCGGAACGAGATCTCACCATGGGCAAGGTATGGGCGGCGGCGGCGGCGGGTAGCGAGCCGTGCTGGCGCAGGAGAGAGTGACGCCGGCGCGCGGCGAGACGGGGCGGCATGTGCGGAATGGTATTGGCTCGCAGCGACTCATGTCATGCTAGCCAGACGCGCATGATGCAGAGCCGGGCGGCGAACTGCGCTGGTGCGGGAAGGGGTGTGCTCCAACGGGACGTGTTCGCATGCGATGAAAAGTAGCCCATCGTCCTGTCGTGGCGGCGTGAGGGATGCGGCGGCGCTTGGCAAATCTGTACTTCACACGGCGGATGTGCACTCATGTATCGTTCTGCGACGATAATTGCGACGTGTATATGACCCAGCGAAATGTCGTGTTGTCTGCGGCGGGGAGCTGCATAATTACCTGGCCGTCCGCCATGAATTGACGCGCGGTGCTCTGAGGGTATTGTGTACGGCTTGCAGGTGGCGAGTCGTGCTGGCGCGCGGCGAAACGCGGCGCCGGGTGGCGAGTCGTGATGGCGTAAAACGAGCCGTATTGGTGCGCGTGGCGAGACACAACGGTGCGCGACGAGACACAGCGACGCACGACAGGACACGGCGCCGGGTGGCGAGTCGTGCTGGTGCGCGGCCAGACGCGGCGCCGCGTGGCGGGTGGTGGAGCCGGGTGGCGAGTCCCGGGGGCGCACGGCGGGATACAACGGCTCGCGGTAAGACACAACGGCACACGGCGGGACACAACGGCGCACGGCGGGACGCGGCGCCGAGTGGCGAGTCGTGGTGGCGCATCGCGAGTCGTGGGGGCGCACGGCGAGTCGTGGGGGCGCACGGCGGACACAACGGAGCGCGGCGAGACACAACGGCGCACGGCGGGACACAACGGCGCACGGCGGGACACAACGGCGCACGGCGGGACACAACGGCGCACGGCGGGACACAACGGCGCACGGCGGGACACAACGGCGCACGGCGGGACACAACGGCGCACGGCGGGACACAACGGCGCACGGCGGGACACAACGGCGCACGGCGGGACACAACGGCGCACGGCGGGACACAACGGCGCACGGCGGGACGCGGAGCCGGGTGGCGAGTCGTGCTGGTGCGCGGCCAGACGCGGCGCCGCGTGGCGGGTGGTGGAGCCGGGTGGCGAGTCCCGGGGGCGCACGGCGGGATACAACGGCTCGCGGTAAGACACAACGGCACACGGCGGGACACAACGGCGCACGGCGGGACGCGGCGCCGAGTGGCGAGTCGTGGTGGCGCATCGCGAGTCGTGGGGGCGCACGGCGAGTCGTGGGGGCGCACGGCGGACACAACGGAGCGCGGCGAGACACAACGGCGCACGGCGGGACACAACGGCGCACGGCGGGACACAACGGCGCACGGCGGGACACAACGGCGCACGGCGGGACACAACGGCGCACGGCGGGACACAACGGCGCACGGCGGGACACAACGGCGCACGGCGGGACACAACGGCGCACGGCGGGACACAACGGCGCACGGCGGGACACAACGGCGCACGGCGGGAC
>KQ464081.1:85690-241097 GCA_001304625.1 Trametes sp. AH28-2 | reverse complement strand
TGGCGAGACGGGTTGGCGCGGGGAACGTCGTGCGGACGCGTCGCGCGGCGTGCCGGAACGAGATCTCACCATGGGCAAGGTATGGGCGGCGGCGGCGGCGGGTAGCGAGCCGTGCTGGCGCAGGAGAGAGTGACGCCGGCGCGCGGCGAGACGGGGCGGCATGTGCGGAATGGTATTGGCTCGCAGCGACTCATGTCATGCTAGCCAGACGCGCATGATGCAGAGCCGGGCGGCGAACTGCGCTGGTGCGGGAAGGGGTGTGCTCCAACGGGACGTGTTCGCATGCGATGAAAAGTAGCCCATCGTCCTGTCGTGGCGGCGTGAGGGATGCGGCGGCGCTTGGCAAATCTGTACTTCACACGGCGGATGTGCACTCATGTATCGTTCTGCGACGATAATTGCGACGCGTATATGACCCAGCGAAATGTCGTGTTGTCTGCGGCGGGGAGCTGCATAATTACCTGGCCGTCCGCCATGAATTGACGCGCGGTGCTCTGAGGGTATTGTGTACGGCTTGCAGGTGGCGAGTCGTGCTGGCGCGCGGCGAAACGCGGCGCCGGGTGGCGAGTCGTGATGGCGTAAAACGAGCCGTATTGGTGCGCGTGGCGAGACACAACGGTGCGCGACGAGACACAGCGACGCACGACAGGACACGGCGCCGGGTGGCGAGTCGTGCTGGTGCGCGGCCAGACGCGGCGCCGCGTGGCGGGTGGTAGAGCCGGGTGGCGAGTCGTGCTGGCGCGCGGCGAGTTGTGCCGCACGCAGAACCGGGTGGCGCACTGCGCTGGCGCAGGAAGGGATGTACGAGTCCGACGGGACGCGTTTGTGTGCGATGGAAGGCAGTCTATCGTCCTGTCGTGTACGCGGCGTGAGGAATGGGGGGGCGCTTGGCAAGTATATATTTCGCGCGGCGCATGTGCACTCCTGTATCGCTCTGCGACGATGATTGCGACGCGTATCTGACCCAGCGAAATGCCGTGTTGTCTGCGGCGGGGAGCTGCATAATTACCTGGCCGTCCGCCGTGAATTGACGCGCGGTGCACTGAGGGTACCATGTACGGCTTACAGAGGTGCGAGCGGTGGGTGTACGCTGCCTGTAGGGTCACGCCTGCTAGGTCTTGTCCCTACACACACAGACACACACAGACACATACTCTCTCTCTCTTTGTCTCACGATATATGAGCTGACTATGAGCGGGTTAAGAAGTGGCAGATGCAGAGCAACAAGAACACATACCACCACGACTATCGCTTCATCCTTCCCGCCCGTCGCCCAAGCATCCTCTGGAGGGAAAAGTAACCGTCCGCTGGATATTGGTCGCCGGAGGTTTGTCTGAGCGGTGATCAAGGAGTTTTCGTCAACCCAGCCTTTTCTGGGGCGGAAAATCACCATCACAGGTTCGCCGCTCAGGCTCCAAGAATGGGCAGACAGGTGCTGCCTCTGCTTGGACAGAGAAATGCTGCGTGACTGCAGCGTGAGGTTTCTTCTGGCGATGTCCGATAGGTACGGAGGAGAAAACCTCGCCCGAGTGTATTCTTTGCCTTTCCCGCTCCTTTAGACGCCAAATGCCCGGCCTATCACCGGTTGTCACCCCGCAGCCGAGGAGTTTACCTCACACCGGGCCGAGAGTATCACCATTTGCGGGTATTTTGCACCGACGGAAATTCGGAGGGAATTGTCTTGTATAGGAGAAGTAGTGCCCCCATTTGCGGGGATAGAAAATATCTCGTAACGGTAACCTCTCCCTTCCTTTGTCTGCGCCGGAGAATGTTACATTGTCGGGCTCAGGCTTCTCCGCGGAGAAGAAGGCACGCACGAGGTTTTCTTTCCCGGCCCGGGAAACGCCGGTGAAATGTTAGGGGGAGGTATCCAATGACGTGGACTTTTCCCCCAATAGTCGGTCCCCGAGATTTTCGCTATGCCCGTCGTGAAGCGACTTCGCGCAACCCGTCTCTTGTTCTGTGCCCGTCTGCGCTCTCCTCCTGCCCCGACCTCGTGCTTTCCGTGCTGGACACGCCCTACGCTCTCTGCACCGCTCTCGCGCTCGAGGACAGGCGTCGGACTTCCCATATCTGCCGCGAGGATATCCACGCACTCCAAGGACCAGGCTGCGCGCCGGAATTACTCATCGCAGCATCATCATAATAGCCTTGGCCCCGCGCTGTGCGCAGCCCCTCCCCTTCTCCTACTTCAACTCCTTCCGCTCCGTCGCTCCTCCTCACCTTCCGCCCGGCCCCTCTCCCGCACACCTCTCGCTCGCCACCGTCATGCATCTCCTACCATACTCGCTCGCTCTCTCATGTCTCCTCTCCCTCGCTCATGACAATGTCCTCGCTGCGCCTTCACCATCCACTTCACCATTGCCTCGCGCCATCCCCCTCCTGCGACGAGCTCCATCACAACGAAACGAATCCGAACTTTCTGCGTGGTTAACCCACCAGAAGGAGATCCTCGAAGCCAAATACAGCGGCTACTCGCAGCGGAAGCGTTCCAGTGGCTTCAATCTGTGAGTACATTACTTGCATGCTTCGCTTCTTCCTCTCGTGTGTGCTCAAATGTCGCAGCCTTGTGAACCAGAACGCGGACTCGAGCTTCTACGGCTCAATAGCGGTCGGCACGCCCGCAATATCCTACAATGTTATCCTAGACACCGGGTCCTCGGACCTCTGGCTCGCCGCTTCCGACGGTGTATCGACCACGTCGGGTGGAATCCCCACCTTCGACTCTTCAGGTCCGTAGTATCTCTCCACATCAGTTGTTTCACTGCTCATGAATTACACAGCATCCTCCACGTTCACCGACCTGAACACCAGCTTTTCGATTAGTTACGGCTCAGGTGCAGCGCGCGGCACGCTGGGGAAGGACGTCGTCCGGTTCGCCGGGTTCGAGGTTGACTCGCAAACATTTGGTGCGTTGACAGGCTACACCACACCGTGCACATGCTCATCGCTCCACACAGGCGTCGTGACGCAAGTGTCAACGGATTTGTTGAACTCCCCAGTCTCAGGATTGATGGGCCTGGGCTTCGCAAGCATCGCCGCGTCAGGCGCAACACCATTCTGGGAGACGCTCGCGAACAGTGACGGCACGCTCGATTCGCCGCTCATGGCGTTCCAGTTGACGCGCTTCGTCGATACGAACACGGACAGCAACCTGCAGCCAGGTGGCACGTTCAACCTCGGCGCCGTAAACACGACCCTGTTTACGGGGGACATCGACTATCAGGATATTCCAGACGGGCAGGAGGGCTACTGGATTCAGGAACTGTCTGGTAGGCGCATTCTTCGTCTCTCCGCCGGTATGAGCTCATCGTAGCACCTGTAGCGCTAAGCGTCAATGGCAACTCCATCTCTCTTTCCTCCGGCTCCGGTGCCTATGCCGCCATTGACACCGGCACCACTCTGGTCGGCGGTCCTGAGGACGCCGTCTCGGCACTGTACGCCCAGATCCCCGGCAGCTCGCCCTTGTCCGGCAACGATGGCTACTGGAGCTACCGTGAGTCGCCCGCACGCGCACAATCGCGCCCCCGCGTCTGAGCTAGAGCTAACATGACCGTCCGCAGCTTGCAGCACGGACGTGAACGTCACGATGCGCTTCGGCTCGAGCAGCATCGCGTGGCCGATCTCCAACGCGGACTTCCTGCTGCAGCAGCTCTCGCAGGACACGTGCGTCGGCGCGTTCTTTGCGCTCAGCACGGCGGGCACGAGCGCGCCGCCGTGGATCGTCGGCGACACGTTCCTCAAGAATGTCTACTCCGTGTTCCGCGCGAGCCCCGCCTCGGTCGGCTTCGCGCAGCTGTCGGACACCGCGCTCGCGATGAACGGCAAAGCCGGAGCCACGCCGTCCGCGACTGTTGGCTCCGTGTCGGCGACTGTGACGGGCACGAGCGCGGGCGTGGGCACGGACCGCTCGAGCAACCCGAACGGCGCGTCGCCGAGCGCGGGCGTGTCGTCGCTCGCCGTGTGGGCCGCGGCGCTCGTGTCCGGGCTCGTCGCCGGCGCCATCATGGTCTGAGCGCGCGGTGACGACGTGCTGCGGGATTCCGGTGGGATTTTGCGGATGCTTGTATCAATAGCTTTTGGCTTTGCGCTTTGCTCGAGATCTGACTTTGCACGATGCTTCATACATACGCGGACGTTACACGTAGTGCCCCTTACATACCAGAGAATCACAACTAGTTAACGGGAGTGTCGCGTTGCCCGCATAACGTTGAGACAGTAAGTGCAATCGCGAATAGGGTGTTGGCGAGCAAGTACCAAGGTCAAAAGCGCGTGCATGTCGAGGATGCTGCAGTGGCAGCCTCATCTGCGCCAATTGCACCTGCAGAGTCCAGTGCAGGAGAATGCCGCAAAAAGATCAGAACACGAGTATATACCTCTCTGTCGGGGAGTCGAACCCCGCTTTCGCGCGGCCAGTTTGATGACAGGCGCGTGTACTAACCGATATACTAACAGAGAGATGTTAACGTATTAGACAGCATCTGTCATGAGGAGGCTACTGCTTGATGCCCACCAAAGGCTCCAGCAAAAACCTGCGACGACCCTTTGACTCTGTCCGTCACTGTACACTGATAGTATAGTATTGGTCCGCATAGTACGTATACGCTGCCTAGGGGAACTGAGGCACTCCCTAAGATCAAGTGCTCATCAAGTACGTTCTTTCAGTGCCCAGTATGTCCAGGACGCATGCAACGCCCACAACCCATGATGCACACTACTCTAGTACTAACCGGTGTCAAGGACGCATCACTACTCCAAACATTCTCCCAACCTACCAGGCGCATAGCACGACCAAGGATCCCGTGCGCTACCTCTCTCCGGAGCGCCTTTGTCCACGAAGGCCGGTGGGCAGTCGAGCGCGAGTCGACGTCGGGATCCTGCCTCAGACGAGCAGCCAGTGGGACTTTCTGACCTACCACCCTTGGGATCAAAACATATCGCGACGACCGTCCGAGGGCGAGTGTCCATACACGAATCGCCACAGCCCTGGCGCTCTGCCTGCGTTGCGTGCCATATATAGGCACAGTGAAATTCGCCTTCAAGGTCGGACCGGGGGAACATATAAGTCATACTCGAAACCGCCTGAATCGGCGCCTCGCTCTGGGTTCGACACCTCTTCCTCACCTCCGGACTCACACCGCCAGTTCCGAGCACGCTGCGTTGTCCCTCCCCTCGTATTCCACCATGACGCCACAACCGACCCAGCCGATAGAGTTCCACTTCTCCTCCATGGGTACCACCGAGGAACAGGAGCGGTATTGCTCGGGCGGATTCCACCCTGTAGTCATTGGGGACATGTTCGACTCGCAGGTCGGACTGGCCCCGCCCCTGAGACGGTACCGCATCTTGCACAAGCTCGGCATTGGCTCCTACGCGACTGTCTGGCTTGCGCGCGACATTCGCTCTAGGTGGGTACCACAGCCCCCGAAACGACACACGTGCTGACTGCTCGGTCCAGCACGTATGTAGCACTCAAGATATCCACGGCCGATTCGTGGACGGCTGAGGAACGAGAGGCGAAGGTACTCCAGAAGCTCGCCCCATCGCCGGGAGATTCAAGCCCGTCGCACGTTCTCGAGCTTCGCGACCACTTCACCATCAGCGGACCAAACGGTGCACACCATGTGCTGGTGACGAACGTCGTCGTACCGATTCTCTCGGGGATCAGACAGGGCGTCCCTCCGAGTTGGCGCAAGACTGCGGCGCGAGGTCTGATTCTTGGCGTCGCCCAGATGCACCGTCGTGGTGTCAAGCACGGAGGTAGGCGTTCTGTCGGCACATTTTCCCAAAGAGGTCACTAAAGAAATCACGTAGACCTGCACCTTGGAAATGTTGGGTGCGCCACGCCCGAGCTCGCAAGCCAAGATGAGGACGACGTCTTGCAGGATCTCAGCCCGTACGACTTGACGGTCGTCCTACCTCGCGATCCCTCCGCCCAGACTCCATCTCTTCCGCCGTACGTCGTGGCACCGTGCGACCTCGCAAAGTACTGGGCCCGCATACGCTCGCCAGACAGCCTCCCGGATGTCAAAATCTTGGACTTCGGGAACGGTAGAGTATTCTCATCGCATAGGCAGGATCATGATGCTGACCAGCGTAGCGCGCGAGGTGCACGAGCCAGCAGGTGAGCTCCAATGCGCTGCGGCGGCATGCTCCCCGGAAGTTGTGTTTGCCCGAGTGGCCCAAGGAGTTTCCAATCCCGAGTGGGGGCCGCCGAGCGACGTCTGGGCGGTGGGCGCCACGGTGAGAACGCGTTTCAGGAATGCAAATGCTTGAGCACACTCAAATCATTCCTCTAAGATCTACGAAATTGTTGCTGGGTCCCCCCTTTTCTACGGCGTCGGGCTCACCGGTCTACCGGATGTTATGGTCAAGCTCACTGGCGCCGTGCCGTCCCAATGGCAGACGTACTGGCAGTCGCGCAAGTCCTCCCAGCAGAGCGGTATGTACCGCCTCAGCTTCCATAATCAAATGAAGACCTCACGTTGTCTGTAGAACCCTCTCCAGCAGCGTCTGAAGCAGAGTGGGCGAACCGCCGGGCGAACCTCCGACCGGGCTGTCTGGACGACGCGGATGCAGAGCAGCTTGTGGAGCTGCTGCGCAAAGTTCTGGTTCTGGAGCCGGAGAAGAGACCGACGATCGATGAGGTGTTGCAGGATCCCTGGTTTCATGACGATAGGGCGTGACGAGAACTTCGTTTGCCTCACTCGACCCAGATCGGTGGCGCTTGTTCTTCCAGTTTGACGGTGTATTTGCCTATTTCCATTCCCAGATATTTATAGTCTTGATTTCCACGTCTTTGTTCAGTACGTCATCCACGTCTTTCAATTGTCCGTCTGCAGGATTTTGAGCGCCGTGAGTCCTGACAGGTATGAAGAGCAGATAGCTCGATGGGGAATGGGAGCTGATGCGATATTGATGTTCGCAGAATATGAAATACGACTTCTAGCACGTCATTGCATCCGTAGGAAATCGTCGCAGGACGTACTGGCGCTGATATCGAGCGAGTTCACGTGAACATTGACGTCTGCTCGCCGGAATGCTAGACGCGAGTCTATAGCCACCTCGGCTTCGACGAGATGCTCAACACTTCGCCACGGGTTTCAAGGCGGCGCCGGTACCACCGTATGACCTTCAGGAATGGAGCTCCTGGCATGGCATTGCACTGCGTCCCGGAGGTGTCGTCAAAACAGGTAAGTGTGTCACTGTGATTCTATTTGGGAACACCGCGCAAGACAGTTCGTAGGGCATTGAGGATTCGAGCAGCGCTCGCGTTGACCGCGTCTGTGTGTAATTGCACATATATAAAAGAGCCTCGCCGCACGACGAGGGCAGTCAAGACGCAGACACCTACATCTGCTACCTGATCACCTCGAACGACTCTAAGTTCCTCCCGCACACTCCCAAGCCACAATGCCTGGAAACGCGAAGATCGCAGGGGCGACGGTGTTCTACTTGTACGATGTCCCCGCCACCCAGGATCTCAAGAACGAGCTCGCAGTGCTGCAGACCTTCGTCGCCAAGTGGAACGCGAACACCGGGGTACGCCCGCACATCCGAATGTTGGGTGGTATCAAGTCATCGCCTAACAAACCTCCATGTTCAGGATTGCATCCACTCCCCCGCTTGGCTGCCCGCGGACACCAAGGCACCTCCGCCGCTGAAGTACTTGGTCATCACGTATGTGCACCAATCTTTACCACGATATAGCGCCACCGCACTCACACGTCGCTCTCCAGCAAATTCCACCACAAGTCGACTCACGCCAGCAGCGTCAACCAGCCGAAGCACATTTCTGCATACGTGATCAACGAGGACGGGTGGAACCTGGACCCCCACGAGTACGGTGCGACGGTGCACGTCTTCTCCGTCGACGAGGACCCCGCCAAGGGGTACAAGGAGTACTTCATCCACAAGAAGAACCGCGCGAAGCTCAACAGTGAAGTCATCAAGGCCGCATTCGCCGCCGCCGAGGCGAACAACTTGGGCGTCCTCGGCCAAGGTGCCTTGGCCTGAGCTCCCGGTACGTCTGGCCTGTCGCTGACCCGAGGAGACGGCACAAACTGAGTCGACCTCTGATGTAGGTCCGCTTGATCGTGCTGCGACTTTTGCGATGAGTCGTCGGTGTAGTGGTAGACCTGAATCCTTGGAATTGCAATCCGACATTGTTTCATATGATGCTGCGTCGAAGCGTCCATGCTTCGATCGACTGCCTGTGGGGAGCGTCGGGCGGACTGCTGCTGTTGGTGAACACCGAGTGTTGCGAGAGCTACGCTTTGACCTCCGCCCCCCGTGCGGTCGGGGAAGATGAGCTCCACGGAAACCAGGTCCGCTGGGTTCAGCGTGCGCCAGTCGCCCACGGCGAGCGGCGTGTGCGCGACGACGTGCTGGATGAGCCGCCAGACGTTGATGATACGCACGTCGCGTCCCTCCGGTTGGGTGAAGACATACTTATGCCGGGGTCGTCACCGATGAGAAGCAGAAGGTCATGGTCGTCTGCACGTCGCAGGGGCTGTGCACGGTTTGCTGGCCATCCACCTCATTCAAGTTCGTCGAGGATGTTCACAGACGTCTGCCGGCTACGGATGTGCTTTCTGTCAAATGCGGATAGCGGAAGGTGCAACACACTGGATGCGCGTCATGATTCGTATCTATATAGTCTGCGGAGCGCATCATTCAGCCTTCTCGTTATCACCCCTCCCAGATGCACGCCGAAGTGACGCACCGTCAATTTACGTTGCCTATGCCAGCCCAGAAATTCGCAGCTCCACTGAGGGTCGATCTCTGCACCCGAGAACTATACCTGAGAACCTCTGAACCTCGGGACAACTGTCAGTATCACGAGCCTGACATACTCAGACAGCGAAACTACTGACCTCTCAACCGCAAACGTAAGTCATGCATACATACGCGTCGAACACGGCATAGCCGTCCGGGCAAGCCGAATCACCGTTTATAGAGCCGTTCACCGTCGGGACGCATGCCCCAATCTTCGTCCCGTCTCCATCGTTGACGTATACGTCGAATCCGCCACCGTTGTTGTAAAAGTTGAGTTGCGGGACGCCGCAGAGGTTCCGGACGGAGAAGACGTCCACCGTCGAGTCGACGTTAGGGAGACCGTTGACGACTGGGGCATCCCGCCAGCCAAGGCAGGAGTAGTGGTTTGAAGGGACAGCCTTCGCGGCGAACCCGTTGCTGCCGTTCGTGCCGTTGAGGATATGGAAGTCGGCGAGTATAGGAGTAGAGGCGATAACGAGGACCGCCAGCGCGGGAGTGCACTTGCCGCCGTGGATGAACATGGCGATAGGACAGCCCCTCAGAGACAATACCCGTGCGAGAGCTCGGCTGGGCGAATGCACAGTGACCTGAGAGGGAGTGGCACGCATCCCGTCTTATAGTGTTCAGAGAGAAGCGATGTTGTACCGTGTCTTCCATGCCGCCTGCAGCACGAGAAGGCCACTATCCTTGGCGCAGGATACCGATGTCCGCCGCCTACAGGGACGAGGAGACCGATAACACATTCCCAGAGTGACCGAACCCTGCAGTTTAAATTGAGAGAAGAAGTGAAGCACAGACACAAGCAATGCAATCTGGCCACTCTCCAGATGTTACCTACGTATGGCGTCCCGGGCGGTGGCTGGAAAGGCCGGCGGGTATTTGGTCAGCATCGCGTTGGTGGTAGTTCCTAAATGGTCGGACCGTGGACGTGCCATCGTGGTGATTTGACAGAGGCGGCACTATCCTAGCGAAAAGGTCTGGTTAGTAATTGATATAACTTTATACGAGCATCGTAATGCCGTGCCGCAACTTACTTCCTCTATGAGACATCAGCCGGCCCCGATCTGTGTCGGGCGAAAGTCGAGCTTGCGAACAGAACATACCGACGAAGATGTAGCGGCATAGCCCGTAGACGTAACTTCCGCAAGAGCACCGTCGATTTCCAGTACACGCATCGCCCGCACATGCGAGATGTCGCGCTGCGGGGAAACGTGCCGGTCTGGACGACCCAAGCGCAACCTCGCCAACGCGCCAACCCAACAAGTGCATAGGGGTGGGCGTCGGTGTTTCCTACGGTTGTATGGTGGCCTTCGTCGCAGCAGCAGAGCCTATCAACGTGCACAGCACAGCATACGTATCCGCGCACCATTGATCACGACGACCCTGCGCCGCTGCGCGGGGCGAACGCACCAGCGCAACGCACAAATGCACGATTCCGGCTGCAAAGTCAAAGTCCACGGTGCGTGTATAGGCGTGCTCGGGCAGCGTACCGTGCAGAAGATAGTGCGGAGGCACACCGCAGAATGCCTGCGCCTCGGGGGAGTCCCAACCTGGTTCTGGACGGTCGTCCGTGGATGTTCGGGACCACAATGCGGTGCGCGATGTGACTCGCCCGACTGCCATACCTCAGTTGAGGCGATAACCGATCTAGGTGACCCGACGCAAGTCAAGATCACTGGAGGGGATGATGTCGATGTCGTTATAAGCATCTGGCGTAGCCAGTGGGTATGCTTGCATGCGGCCGGGCCAACCATGCGTTGTGTTCGTCGAGAACCAAGAGTCGAACGCTAAGTGCTCGGGTCATCAGCTCAGGGTGGTCTGAAGCACGACAAGAATGAATTGGTTCCGCGAACTGGCCGTGCATATCAGAAGCGCAGGACTTTGAAAACACATATCTTCGGAGATGCGGACTTCAAGGATAAATGCGTGGTGGGGGTGGATCCGTGGAAACAGATCATATTAGCATAAGGGTACAATACGCTAGTGATCCAGCAATTAGCTGAGGTGGTAGTGGCTGGGCAAAGTCTGACGTACAGGGAGAAACCTGTGGGAGCGCTTCTATGCAACCTCTGTGGGTGCCTGCCCTCTGTCCTCCCGGATGCGGGCCTTGACGTTCTCGATGACCTGTTCTCTCTCGGCCCGACGCTCGGCGATGAGACGCAGGATGTTCCCTCTCGACGCGGTCGTCCCCGTCCTCCATTTCCAACCCTTGCCCTTCCCGCCGTCGACAGAGCGCGTCGCACGCAGGAAGTAGAGCTTCCTGTCGCGCTCGCCCTTGCCGACGAGTAACCGCTCCTCCAGGAACTTCCTCCGCTTCTCGCGTTCGTCCTTCGGCATGTCCTCTTCGGCCTGGGGATAGTAGAAGGGCTCGACGAGACCAACCACAGCACGCTTGTACGTCCGGTCCGCAAATGTCGTCGCCGACCGACCCGGCATCTTGCGTATCGGTGAGACGTAGTTGTCCGTGCGGATGTAGGTCGTCTGGACGCCATACACCGCAAGGAGGTAGGAGCGGATGTCGGTCTTCGTCACCGACTGCGGGACACGGAACGTCGCCTCGTAAGGGTTGTACGGCTGTCCTGCCGGCGTGTGATTGCGGACCATCTTGAAGATGATGTTGGGAAGGAAGATCTTCTGGCCGACGACCTCGGTATCCGTCTGGCCGTCTTTCTTGACCTGGCGCACACCGCGCAGGCGAGTCCGGCGGGCGTCGAGTCTCTCCAGCCACTCTGCCTCCGTCAACGAGGTTCCGTCGCCCCGCAGAAGCTCGCCCTTGGCCAGGGCGCGCTGGTACCGCGCAAACTCGGAGGGGGTGAGGCCTTCGGGGGTCGCGTCATGCTCCTGGGCCTTCACGTCCGCTTCGAGGCCTTGCTGGGCGCGGCGGATGCGTACTGCGCGCGGCGTGGACGCTGTCCGCGCCGTCGCCGCCGCTTCGGGGATTGTCGCGTAGAGGCGACGGAGAGTGGCAAACATGGAGAGCGTTGGCAGTCGGCGTCCGCACAGCGCACCCGACTCTGAAAACTCGGGCGTGAGAAACGCCTACGGAACCCCAAAATGGGGTCACGGAGCACCGGTCCGTCTCCCGACGCCCCCGTCCTTCGCGTCTTGCGCTCTTTCTCCTCGCTTTGTACCGCACTCTCGTATACAGGCCGCAAGCTGCCTCTTTATATTCTCACTCGCCTGGTGTACGGCCCATCGAGGCACTTCTTGCGACAGAGGATCTCTGTCCAGTCACGGCATCCCCGTAGCGCCTACCGCATGTCTACCAACGCAACAGCCCCGGACAACGCGCCTCAAGAGCCTGGCAAGCAGAACAACTCTGGTAAACAGGGAAAATCGGGTGGTCGCGGCGGAAGCTCTTCAGGTCGAGGCGGAGGTGGTAGAGGTGGTTCAGCGAAGTTGAGGGGCCTCCCGAAGGACTCCCCAGAAGTCCGCATATCCAAGACACTCTCCTGGATCCTCCGCCATGGCTCGCAGTCTGAAGGCCTTGCGATGCGCCCAGACGGTTACGTGCGCGTGAGCGAGCTTGTGAGTCCCGAAACAATGACGGGTTGGCTCCATTGCGCTGATATCGGTGAAGTAGCTCCAGCGGCCGAGACTACGTGAACTGACGTTCGAAGCGCTGCAAGAAATCGTCCAGAACGATTCCAAGAGCAGGTACAGCCTTGTCCTCGAGTCCGATCCCAAAACCGGCGATGAGGAGTGGTGGATCCGAGCAAACCAAGGACATTCGATGAAGGTACGCCTCCGTCTAACCAGGATCCCGATGGATATCTTATACTTGACCACAGTCCGTGGTACTGGAATATGAGCCTATCAAGTCTGTCTCCGACATTCCTACCGGTATAGCGGTTCACGGCACAAATAAGCGTGCCTGGGAGAGCATAAGTATGCTATCATACCTACCGCGGTGCATCCTATTCTGACAAGGCTTCGGCACAGAGGAGCAAGGGCTCAGCAAAATGACGCGCAACCACATACATCTTGCACAGGGCGTAGCCGGATCCGGAGTCATCAGTGGTAGGTCACCACGCCGCCCCTTTGAAGTGTTTCGCTCATCCACGATTGGCAGGGATGAGGAGCTCGTCTCAGATCCTCATCTACGTTGACGTGCAAAAGGCTATCGACGCAGGGATCAAGTTTTACATCTCCGCGAACGGCGTCGTGCTGACTGAAGGCGACGGGCGTGGTTTCCTGCCTGCACAGTTCTTCTCGAGGGTTGAGACCCCAGACGGCAAGCCGCTCCCCGGCTGGGACGGACCGCGAAGCTCCCTCGCAGGTGCTCCCGCGAGATCGTCCGTCGCCGCAAATACGGGCGAGCCTGGAGGGGCAACCAAAGCGAGCGTCGGTGTGGGTCCTAGTAAGAGAGAGGAGGGCGTGCAGGCGGCGCAGGCTCCAGGAGTGGACGTGGAAGAAATTGAGAAGAAGGTTGCAAGTACCACTTTGTGAGCTGAGCATCAGAAGGTACCGAACGTGATATTGTACAACAAATTATTCGCATTTGCGGGGTGCCAAGTTTTGAGCGGTGGTGTACATGCGGTCCTTGCATCCGCATCCAATGCGCGTTCCCGGCTTGGTTGACAGGACTTAACGCGGACCCGCAGCAGTCCTAGGTACGGCCCGCTATTCTCTTCCCGATAGTGATACAGCACCCTGACTGGCAGTGTCGTTTAGGTTCCTTGTGAGTAGGTCGGGCTCACACGCCGTGTCCACATTGCCGGACACCGGCGTACGGATTCTGTGCGATCTGTACCTATTCGGCGGCGCCATAACCTCAAATGGCGCTACACCTACTCTGTGCGTTACGCAGGTAGATCATGTATTACCCCTGCTTTGCGTCTTCTGCACTCGCAAACACCGCAACCTCTGTCAGTGCAGGTAAGGACTTATCTGCATATCCGCCAGACCGAACGATCACAGCTGCTGACACAGGTCGCTCCCTACCTAGTATATCTACGACCCCCCTGCCCTGCTACTTCGGTTTGTTCCCCTCACAGTTAGTTTGCGATCTCGATCAGGCGTGACTGATAACGGCCAGCATCCTCCATGACAAGCCCGAGCTCCATTCTGCTGCATCTGGCCACCACCCTGCGCAAAGTCCACATCGACTACACACCCCAGTGGATGCATGGTACGCCCGAAGCCCTTGTCGTCGCAGTCACATTCCCTCGCGTGCTCGTCGACAAGCAATACTCCTATCGCGACGTATGCGGGGACGTCGACCTCGGCACCAAGAGGGCGCAGGGCACCCAGATCGACGGCTCGGAGACGGTGAACTTTCTGGAGTACAACCACGGAGCCGGAATGCCTGAGACGCAGCGCATCCGCGTCTACGTCGTCGACCCTGATAGCGCGAACCAGTACCTCGTTGCTCAGCGGAACTGAGGTGCTTCACGGCTGCGGCGGCTGGAGACGTGTACGGGGATCATGAAATGCCGGCATGCGGTCCACGGTTCTATGAAAGTGTAGCGTCTCACTCGGGATCGACCCTCATATCCAGAAGGCCTAGTTTATGTCCGCGGAGGCAGAGAGTATCATGTTGAGTTCCGCAACAGCACGACGAGGATGGCTGTGACTGCGGTAAGGAGTTCATGATGTCCTCTTTGATCCTGCGCCGCCCACGACCGTGTAGTCATCCATCGGTTCAAAAGGAGACCAACATATCCTCCATACCTTACCTAGCACGCCGTAGTCAACAGCAGGTTCGTCCTTCAGTGTATTCTCCGTTCGCGCCGCTAACACTGATATACGAATCTAGAAAACATGACCGGCGCCCAGAGCTCTATCCTTCTCCACCTTGCCTCCACCATAGGCAAGGTGCACATCGACTATACGCCCGTTTGGGGCCACGGCACCCCGAACACGTACATCGACAACGTCACGTTCCCGCGCGTGCTGACCGACAAGCCCTACGTCTACCGCGTCTTCCGGGACGACGACGACCTCGGAGTCAGGAGCGCGAATGGGGTGAAGAGCGACGGCTCACAGATGGTCACCTTCCTGGAGTGGAACGGCGGCGGTGGCATCCCCCAGATGCACCGTATCCGTGTGTACGTCGTTGACCCGCAGAACGGGAATCAGTATCTCGTTGCTTTGTGGAAATAGAGCGACGTGGCTGGATGGTGGGTACCTTGTTCTCTTAAGCGGATCCAACCTGATCACCTTGGCGTACAGGGACACGTCAACTCCCAGACTGTGGGGTACTGCAGAGAATGTCATGGTCCGGCTATAAATTTCATACTCCGTTCACGCATAGCAGAGGATTGAACTGGGGCCACAGACCAGGGACATACGTCCTCACCGACAAGTGGTACGCTTGATGGTTTGCGAGAACGACATTTTTGTGATTGGGAGGGCACGTCTGGCAGCGGCTCGAAAACGGTGAAATCCCTCAAAAGGTATGATTATGGCCATGCCAAATCCTACTGCCGGGGAACAACATCTTCGTCTTTTCGGCGATTGTGACAGAGGGAACTAGGCTTGATCTTGACTCTATATCATGGGCAGGTATGCACAGGATGGACTTGTAGAACATGCTATCCGCTCATCACTTGGGGATGGCCCAGTCACTCCTTCGAAAAGCGCGATGCAGCCCCGCCCGATACCGCTGCCCCTATAGTCATCACACCAGAACGCCGCCCTAGAAGCTACCGCAGCGACTAGCTCACGCATCGGCGACGATCACTTCCCTACTTCGTTCGATCTGGAAGACTGCGGCGAACAGTTTTCACGAGTCAGAAGACGTGTCCTGTCCATTGTCTAGGGTATGCTCGCTGTGGTAATGGGTTGCGACCTTCACGCCGTGAGTCCTCTGCGTACCGGTGAAACTTCAGTGACGTTGATACACAGTATATAGGAGAGTCAACGAGCCAAGCGAGGCACCTCAGTCGTCCGACTCCGGCGTCCTCAACTATCGTGGCACCGAGTACGTATCAGCAGCGCGTTCTCGGGATTTACGCTGGAGCTAAAGTTCACTGACTCATCTTAGTACCCACAAGCGACACCGTACCTCATCGTCAACCACGCCCCACGGCCGCTCCCACTAAGACTAGACGTAACCAACTCGACGTCAGAACAACGCACTCCAGTGAATTCGTAAGTCATCCCAATCTCTACTCTGTTCACATTGCCAATCCCCATGCACATTGCGGTAGATGGGCTCCATCGTCGTCATCAACGCTTCCTCCGAACCG
Source organism: Trametes sp. AH28-2 (assembly GCA_001304625.1). NCBI lineage: Eukaryota > Fungi > Basidiomycota > Agaricomycetes > Polyporales > Polyporaceae > Trametes > Trametes sp. AH28-2. Next base: position 225,126 of record KQ464081.1, on the reverse strand, counting down.
TGCCACGTCTTTGTATCCAAATGGACGTGCTCGTCTGGCGAGGACGGTTGGCATATTATCAAGCCTGGAGAACGGGCATCATGGTGGCGCGAGGGTTGGGAGTGCGTCGGATTCAAAAACGCCAGCGATACCGAACGCGCCGGCGTGTACGTCCGCGTGAACACCATCGTCACGTACCAGGGGCTGGCCCCGGCCCACAAGTTCACAACGTCCTGATTCTTCGCGTCAAATGAAATTCCTATACTAGTCACGGCACGGTGATGTTGTCTGCGTGGATATGTGGTTGATATTCCAGAGATGATGCCTCGTTCACGGACTCGCGGACAGTCTACGAATAGTGTCGTTCGAGACCTGCGGAAGGCGAATGCCGCGGCTGTCATGCATCCCGAGGTTATCCAGCCTGCTCAAGCACGCTCGTATGGCGGCCTGGGCCTCGGGTCAGACTTGGTAATGTATTCTGGCGAATAGCGACTCTTCGAGGATGCAGACGATGTTCTTCGGCAAATTGTCCAGCAGATCCATAGCCTCTTGTATCCTGCCGTGCACTGACAGCCTGAGGGTGCGTGCATGTTTTGATTGTGTGCCATGAGGACAGCCTTGTATCCACGCCCTCACTGGTTCGACGTGCTCGAGCTTCACTTGGAGCTCTTCCGCAGAGTACGTGCGCTATTGCTGCGCCCTCGTGTGCACGCACTTGAAATACATAGAGGTTCCCCCGTAAGTGACGAGGCCCTGACGAGCGCTCCTGGCGACAAGGAATCTCGTATATCGGAGTACCCTTGTGGAGATTGACTATTCAGTGAAGACTATGGCCATACCATGATTTTCCCAATGAACGCACGGGTCAGGGACTTGCAGCAAATTGTGAAGGAAACGCTCCATAATCACGGCGTGAGCAATACAAGTACACGCTATCAGAGACGAACCATACAGCATAAACCGTCAAGGGACACCGACACAGAAAATCCAAGGAGCAACCTGCGTTCTATCGGCCGTACGGCGCGCGAGGCGCAGGAAGATTCGACGGCGACTTGTCCAAGCCCGCGAACTTCGCATCAAGGACCTGTCCTAACCGCGCGCTCCGCTCCGTCAGCTTCTTCTCCAGCACCGTCGCATGCGCCTCGACGTACTGCCCGAGCGCCCTCCCGCCAACCTCGAGGAGCTCGCCGAGCTTCTGCAGCAGGCCCCCGCCGGGCGGCGCCTCCTCGACGCGGTCGAGCCCGCTGATGCCGACGGTGATGCGTCCGTGGCGCGTGCGCACGTACACGCGGTCGCCGTCGTCCGGGCCCGGCTGCGACGGCGAGCTGGGCAGGGCGGAGCGCGGTGCGTCGGGCGCGGTGCACACGACGAGGGTCTCGCGGTCGCCTGCCCGGAGCGTGCGCGTGCGCGCGGCGAACGCGGGGAGGAAGGTGACTGCGCCGGGGTTGCGCGTCTCGAACATGAGCGGGCCGTCGTACGTGGGAGGGAGGAGGATGGTGATCTTGCCGTGGCGAGACTCGACCTGCAGGTCGACGCTGCGTCCAGGCTGGACTTCAAACTGCGGCTTCTATCAGTACAGGTTTGCTGCGCGAATACGTCTAGGCTTACCAAGTTCAGGTTGACGCGGCCGTGCCGGGTCGACACGACGATACATGCCGGGACTTTCGCAGTACCTGGCGGAGGTGGAGTGGGTGACTCTGGTGCGACGACGGCGACATCGAGGCTGATAGCGCCATGGCGTGTGCGGAAGGAGGCGTTGATGTCCGTGACTCGCGAGTTCTTGCCCCACGTCCTGTTTCGCTTCTTGCGCTGTTTGCGCAGCGTGTTCGATATCACTCCCGGCGCAGGAAGTGAGGGGTCGACGAGGTACGTCCCCTGGATGGAGTCGTGTTTCGAGAAAAGCTCGAAGTGGTTTACCGTCTGCGCATTGTGCGGACGGAAGATGGAGTTCTGTGAGCGCGGCTGGGGTCGCGCTTGAGGAGCAGGAACCGCAAGTGTGCTGGGGCCAGCAGCCGGGGTATACGGAGGCGGTGGGGGCAGCTGGTCGAGGTGGGAAGATGGCTTTTGCGGTCATACCTTATCAGAAGTTGAAGAGACATTGAGAACATGAGTAACTCACCGGTGGCCCCGAAGGGCTTTTGGGTGGCACGGCGGGCGCGTTCTTCTCGGGCTCGTCGTTGTTGGCAATGATCATCTTGGCGGCTTGTGGTGGAGGGGGGAAAGAGAGGACGCTAGCGGAATCCTCAAGAGCGGTGATGAGGATATATAGGGGCGCAGCGTGCGCATTACGAGGTTGATCGACTGCGCAAGCTGTGCGCGGGGACGCTAGCGCTGCCGGCCGCAGAGCTTGCGCACTGCCTCCGATCGCCGTCTCGAGCTGCGCCGATGCACTCGGACCCAGCGTGCCTGGGCCGCTACATACCCGCAACCGTCCGTTTTATTGCCACTGGTTCGCTGGTTAGTATGGGACCTACTCCGGTCAGACGCTATGGCTATGGACCATCATATGCCTGCAGTACTGTCGATACCCACTGCTTGAAGTAGGGCAGAGACTCGGTAATTGGTGATTCGGTGCAGCGGGCATTCAACGTTGCAATCAATCAATCCTCGCGCTGCGAGATCCTACATCATCGTCTTCACGTTTCCACGAGGCACGCTGGTTAGTGAATGGAGAATATACAAGGGTGAATTCCGAGGTAAACAAGTGTAGGGCGCCAGCGGCAGGACGAAAAGGAGATGCTATCGCGGAGCGAGAGGAATACATGCCATGAGGATACAGAGTACACGTACTGAAAGATGGGATAGGCTCACCTATGTCGACACCTTGTTCCGCTTCATCTCGCGGTATAACCTAATGACGCGCTCGCGCTCTTCCTCCATCATCGCCTTCTGCGCCATCGAGAGTACGCCGTCCTTCAGCGACGTCGCGCCGCCGGTCTTCTGTGCAGCGCCCTGTGCCGCGAGCTTCTTCGCTTTCCGCGGGAGCGCTTTGATTTGTGGGGGTGCCTGCACAATGTCGTTCAACCGCTTCGGTGCAGACGTGGACACCCGCTCGAAGTCCTTCGGCTTGCTGCTGTCCTTCGCGTCCGGACGACGCGGAGGCATGGGGTGGACGCTCTTCCCGTCTTCCGGCTCTGAGTCTGACGGTCCATCGTCGGTGTTGGGTTTTCGACGGGATTTTGAAGTAGCGGCGGGAGCAGCTGCTGCCTTCTTCGCAGCCTTCTGTGCGAGCAGCTCTTCCTCCTCCTGTTTCCGTGTCCGCCGCATCTTCGCAGACGAGCTCTGCATAGCTTCCCTTACTACGGGGCGCAGCGAGTCCTCCACACGCCTGCACAATCCCAAAGCAACTGTAAGCTACGAGGACAGCTTCGGAGGAACACCGAACGCACCGGTTAAAATGCGCGATCGACTCCCCAGGCTGTATGCGCAGCGCGCTCGCCGCCCCGTCCTTGCCGTCCGCCCCCGCGCCCTTTCGCTTCTTGCGAGACGGCCCCGCGCCATCGTCCTCCCCTCGCTGCTTCCGCTTCTTCTCCGCCCACTCCTGCTGGATCTTCGCCGCGTTCAGCACGCGCGCGGCGCTCTTCGGGATCTCCTCGTTCTCGATCGACTTGCGCACGCCCGGAACGAGGTCATTGCCACTACATTGCCCGAGAGGTAGACGTGAGTGATCGTATGGCACGGAAAACAGTACTTTCTAGCGACGTACGACTCGGCTCGGTTTTTCTCGCGGACGGAGCGTTTTGCTCGCTTGTGTGGCATCTTTGGCTATGAGCGCAATATTTTGTGGTAGTTACGATAGTCTTATGAACGGAAGCGTCGATGGGAGCACAAGATGGCGGACACTGGCGGAGGATGGCAGGTGAAAGAAAGTACTGAGGCGGAAGTACAGGCTAAGCGCCCAGAACGGATCGCTAGCACTGCCGTTTCCGAGAACATCGGAATCGCAACTGGAAAAGCATTTCGGTCATCGAGCATGTACAAGAAACACTATAAGTCACAGTACTTCTTGATGAAAATATACAGTGCAATTTACGGTCAGTGTGCTTCAAAAACCCGTGAATACACCCGCAGCCGGGTGCTGGGCCCGAGCTTTCTTTCTTTCTTTAACTCCTGTTTATTGCCCTAGAGGGCCTGGCCCTATGGTAGGCGTAAACTACGTATATCAACCACAGAATCCGAAGCAATGCGAAGTAGACGAGATGACAATAGGGGGACCCCAAGGCCCGAGCTTCACAAAGTCCCTAGTAGAGACTCGGAGCTCGGGGACCTCCTACATGAGACTGGCGGTCCGTCTCTACCACCGCCACTTGCCGTAACATTGCCCACTACGATTCCCTCCGCATTCTCCATGTCCTTCCACGCGCTCTCTACCGCATACACCGCGGCGATGACTGACGCATTCGCAGGCAGCCCCGAGGTGGAGATGCTGAGCACCGTCAGCGGCTGCGTCGCGAAGAACGTCGCGGTCGCGCTGGCGATGCCGTGGTCAACGAACACCTCGATGATGCTCCGGTCAATGAGGCCCCAGAGCGCCCACGTGCCGTTTGCGTTCAGCGGGGACGGCGTCGAGAAGGTGCGTGTGAAGGAGGAGTCGTTGAAGCCCCGCACGCCTCCGCGGTCGAGGACGAACGCGTCCCCGAAAGCGTACGCACCGCTGAGAGCCTCGCCTGAGACTGGGCTCGAGAACGTGACGTTGAGCGTTGCGTCGCTGCTCGCGCCCGCGGCCCCGCTCACGAAGAGTTGGAAGTAGATCGCGTTGCTCTCGACCGCGCTGTAGTCGACCACGACCGAGTTGTTCGCGAGGTCCATACGCTCTACGAGTTGCTCGCCGATGACGGGCCTAAGGTCCTGCGGGATGGAGATGAGGTCCAAGCCGACACCCGGGACGTTTGCGAGGAAGTTGCGGCGGGGGAGCGACATAGTGCTGCGCCACCCCTCCTGCGCGGTCGGCAGGTTTTGCGAGTACGCCGCGTTCGATGCCCACGCGATGAACAACGCCGGTTCCTCGTCTGGGATGCCGTAGAAGAACTGGCCAGCGTAGTTGTCCTTCCCAAAATCGATGTCGCGCACAGCGTCGTCGACCGGGGTGAAGTGCGTGCCATTGAAGGTGCCGGGGAAGTACTGGGTGATCGACCCGCCCGAGGGCGAGCCTCCGCTGGTGCTGATGAGGAGGAGGTACATGCTATCCTCGCTGCGATCCACGGGCATCTTCACGAGGTTCGGGCATTCGTAGTCGCCGGAGAGGCCGGGATGGGTGAAGTTGGACGCATGGGTCCAGGTCTTGAGGTCCGGGGAGGTGTAGATACCCACCGTCTGCAAAGAGGAGTACGCGACGACCATGGCCCAGTGGTCCTCGTACCAGATGACCTTCGGGTCGCGGAACGAGTTCGACGCGACGTCGATGACAGGATTCCCAGCGTAGCGGGTGAAGGTGAAACCTCCGTCCTGAGAGTAGGCAACCTCCTGTACCTGCGCCGTGGGCGTGTTCAGCGTGTAGATGGCCACGACGCCGTTGTCTTGGTTAGGGAAGAAGCCCGAGGTGTTGTTCACGTCGATGACTGCAGACCCGGTGAAGACCTGCGAGTCATTGGTGGGAGGATAGATGGCGATGGCCTGGTTAAGCCAGTGGTAGAGATCCTGGCTCGTGGCATGCCCCCAGTGCTGGTTTCCTCCGACAACCGCCGTGGGATCATCTAAGGGAATGGTCAGATGGGGAATCAACGCTGCGGTTACGAGCGAAATGACAATACACTGATAGTAGAGGTGGTAGGTCCCGTTCGCATCCAAGAATAACCCGTTTGGGTCGTTCATGAATTGCTACGGGGAGAGCGTTAGCGCCAACCCTGAAGTCTATAGCACAGACTCACTGTTGGAGGCGAGAAGTGAATCTGCGGCCTGTACACCCCGCTGTAGTTTCCAGGTATCGGGGTGTTTGGTACAGGAGAGTCTTGAGCAAGAGCGCCGACGACGGCTGACACCAAACCGATCCGTGCCGTGAGCTTCATCTTGGTCGCTGGGGCGCGGGATGAACTGAAGGGGGCTCACAGCTGTGTCGAACACCCTTGAGCACTTGGGTTTATATAATAGGTGAAGCACCTCGTGAGGTTCTACATCTGCTGATGCAAGTTAGCACGCGGGACAAATCAATAAAGGAACCAACAACAGGTGGAGCTTACTTCGACAGAAGAGTGACTCTGACATCGCGAGGGCTATGCATAGTTAACGTTCAAGCGTTCAACTGCACTCGCCCGCATTTTTTGGATGCCGTAGAGGGACGCCTGCATGTAAAGCGATTTGAGGCTACCACTGCATCTATAGCAAGGGCGCGTACTCCGAGTCACCCGTCTCGACGCTCCGCTGCGCACCCGTTCGTCATCGGAGGGCTGATCATCGTCAACCTAAAAATCTGGACAGTCACGAGTTGAGATGATGTCGGCCTTGTCTTCTATTACCACCGTTGTCTGTTCTGCGGCCACATGCCCACATCACCTGAAGCATACTGCGGTGAGCTGGACAAGCATCACGGGAACGTTCTTCGCGCGTTGCGTCTGACATCCATGCGCAACAGCAATGCCTGTAGCTCATCCGCGACCGGCAGGACGTGCACCGAAAGGGGGTGGCTCAAACTGCGGCGATGGTTGTGCGGTTGGCGTAGCTGCCACTATGTCGGGCGGTGCATCCGCCGCCCTGACGCGCAATCGTATCTCCGTGGAGTTTAACTGTGTATGCTGACCGTCACTTAAGCGGTAACATCGGTTTCTGAGCATGCCATATCATGGGAAGTTCAGGTTGAAACGTTGAGCGTCGAACGTGTACCGGCACCATCCGAGCATGCACATCCGGCATTGCATTCACTAAACGCAGCGAAAATATAGGCATTGTTAACAGTGTATGGGGGGAGCAATGTCAGAGTACTCACCTCGACAGTGACGGCGGTGACGGAGATGCGTCGGGAGAGAGACGAATGCCGCAGGACTCACTGACTTAACAAATGTATACACGAGCCTACTCAATCTGAACCATCTCAGTCGCACCTGAGCCTTGCGAAGTACTCACGCAGCGCGCACAAGTTGAGAGAGGTATGAGCAGAAAGGCGAGCAGAAGATATGGGATTCCATCCGGGGCACAATAACCTAGCTCACTACCAGCGGCGGCAACGAGGGCAGCGGCGCGGCAGGACGGCTCGAGGGAACGCGGGCACACTATACAGGACTATGAGACAAGGTAGCTGGAGCAACGGACAATGGGGGCGCGAGATAGAGATAGGGAGAGTCAATCAATCGGCCAGCAAAACACGGCGGACGGCGGACGTAGGGTAACAACACGATAGCAAACGGAAAGGGTAGAGGGGAATGGGGAATGGGGAGAGGGAGGATGGGTGGGGGTCCAAGGTGTGGGGGAGCGGTCGGCGCCGACTGGCGCGGTATTTCTCCAAAACGACGTCCAAATGGGTCGCGGCGGAGGGAGTATGACGAGGAGGCGCAGGTCCGACAATGGCTTCCAGCAGCGGTGATGTAGCGAAAGGCGCGGGCAGACGGTGATGTGAGGCAGGAGTAGAGCAGGAGCATCGGATCCGACGCGACGGCAACGGGCGAGCAGGAACACAAACAAATAGTCTACGAATAACGGCGGACGGCAATGCGAGACCGTCCGCTATCCAGCATCGAGTGCGCTCAGAGAGGGGCGGGGAACCGAGCTGCCGGTATTTTTGCATAAATACGGCCATCCGGTATACGTCGCGGGGGTGGGAGAGGGGTGCAGGGACGAGGGATGGGGAGAGATGATGAGGTATCAACGAATAAGGGGAACGCATGACGAACCAGAACCGGACCAGCAAATGTCCTCCGAAACAACCGGCTCCGACCAGACCACAAAGGCGAGCACCAAGCATCAAGCACCGTGCGCCGACACTGAAGCCCGGGCGCGCGACGACCTGCCTCCGCGCCTCGGACCTCACGACCCGTTCGCATTCTCGGGATCGAACCACGCCGCGAAGTCGCGCTCAAAGTTGAGGCTCGTCTCCGCCCCGAAGATCGACGGATCCAAAGCCCCGCCGTCGAAGCCCGAGAGATCCGAACTGAAGTCGAGGGAGCCAAACGTGGCAGGGTCGAGTCCGTCCGTAGGGATTGACGGTGCAGGCGGTGGCGGCGGCGGCGGGTGTGCCATGGAAGTCGAGGTACCCAGGATCGCCGATGGCGACGGCGCGGCCATGGAGGATGCGGTTGGCGTCGGCGGCGCTGGCGTTCCCGACGGTGGAGGGCCGCCCTGTGGCGTTTGGCCCTGCGAGGGGTGCTGCGGGTGTTGCTGCGGGTGTTGCTGCTGCTGTGGTTGCTGCTGCTGTTGCCCGGGACCAGCGGCGGCGTTCTGAGGCGACCTATCGAGGTGTCCGTTGGGCATAACACCATCCATGCCGTCGGGCTTCGGGGGCCCACCAGGTTGCTTCGAGTTCATGCCAGGCGAAGGCGGCGGGAGCATACCGCTCATCGGCTTGTTCTGAGTCATGCGGGGAGGCCCGCTGGCCATGTACTGCATGCCCTGGCGCTGTTGGTCTGAACCATCGCCCTGCCCTTGCCCGCCTGACGCGGATGGAGATGCCACATGTCCGCCGGGATGCATCTGTTGCTGCATGTGTGGGGGCTTGTGCAGCGCCGTCATCTGCTGGCGATACTGCAACGGGAGCTTCAGGTCAGTTTGGCACGAGCGGTGGTAGCAGCGAAGGTCCAATGCTTTACGACGCACCTGATGAATCTGGTTGCTCGTCATTCCCGTGCCCGGCGGGGGACCGCCCATCATCCCCGCGTTCATGTGGCTCATTTGGGGAGTACCCAGTCCCTGGTTCATCATCGGGTTCATGCCGCCCATCGGAGGGCCGGGGAACGGTTGCATCTGCATAGGGTTCCTCTGCATCCCGTTCGGAGGCATGTGCGGCGGCTGCATAGGAGGACCACCCTGCTGCTGTGGCGGGTACATGGGCGTCATGGGGGGCTGTTGTTGTTGCTGTGGCTGCTGCTGCTGCTGCTGCTGCGCCTGTTCACCGTTGGGCGATCGACGTACTCGCTTGCGGTCTGGCGGCGAAGATTCGTTCCTCGGCAATTGTTCGGGCTGAGAAGCGGTGCACGTCTCAGAAGGTGCCAAATGGGTAACTGATGTATTCGCAACGCTCACCTCTTGTCCGGGCGATGTGCTGTTTCTCTTGGCACCGCGCTGTTGCTGTTGCTGGTTCTGCCCTTGTTGTTGCGGTACGTTGTGCTGCATCTGCGGCGTTCGAAGGCCTGCCGAGTGCTGCAAAGGACTTGGACCAGGTTGCCCGGAGGGACCCGCACCAGGTCCGGGTCCAGGCATGTTCGGATGCTTCATCGCGACTGTTCGTCGGAAGTGTGCCACAAGTTGTTGCTGAAAGCACGACATCAGCACAGACGATATGGAATACGACACGAAGACGGACCTTCTCTTCCATGGTAAACGAAGTGACATCCTTCTCGCCCAAACCCAAGTCCTGTCTGGCCTTCGCCAGCATTTGCGGAGGCATCCGACTAATCTCCAGGTTGAGTGGGTCCACAGGTTGTCGGTTGGACATCGACGGGCTGCGTGCGGTAATCGCTGAACCTGGCGATCCGGGATTGCTCGGGGACCGGCCGACCAATTGCTGGTACGCGAGCTGGGGTGTGTGCTGGGGGTTGCCCATCTGGCCCGCTGGTCCATTCGGCGGCGGCATGTTTCCCCGGCCGCCGATTTGTGTCAAGGGGGTGCTAGAGCCCACGGGACCAAGGCTGCCCATGGGGCCTTGCTGAGGAACACCTTGTTGAGGGCCACCTTGAGGGTTGGGCGGGGAATGCGCCATGGTCGGGGACTGGAACTGGGCGCCGTTCACGCCGCGTTGCTGTGGCGGACCCTGACGCTGCCCGTGACCGAGTTGCGGCGCATTGCCTTGAGGCGGTAGGGGTGCGCCGCCGGGGGGTCCTGCCGACGTCCCTGGCACTCCATTCGTATGCGGCATGTTTCCGGGGAAGGGGACGGCGCTTGGCGCGCCGTTCGGCATGGGCCCTGAGGGTGGCTGGGGGACCTGTGGGCCGACGCCGTTTGGCTGAGGACCGTTTTGCGTTGGTGGGCGCACGCCGTTGGCGTATCGTTGGTGCCCGGGCGCTGTCCGGTTGGCCTTCTGGTTGGCACTCTGAGACGCCGCCTGGTGCTAATGCCGCCAGGAAAGTCGCACCATCGCCCAGCGGAAAAGTTATATGTTAACGCACCTGAGTGTATAACATCGCATCTTCCGGCCCCTGCCCACTGCTCTTCGCTGTAAAGAGCACCCAAAAGACGCTCCACCACCTAGCGAAATATTGAGGTAGGACGCAATGTCACTGGGTGAGCACACTCACTCGAAGAGCAAACCCTGCTTCGCATTGATCGGCGGTGTCGACTGAGGCGGACTTCGCTGTGAATAGTACCCAAAAGACGCTCCACCACCTGAGGAAGAGGTAAGCGTCACAAGCCCAGTGGGACGTATACAGATTCGCGAAGTCGACTGCTGGTTTTGCCTGTATGGCCGCAATGCATAACCAAGGCAAGCCGCCAATTCCCCGACGCATGTGCACGCGGAGATTCGGATGCTGTCGAGCAGTCTGCCGGGTTTCAAGGTTCACAAACGACACTCACTCGAAGAGCAAACCCTGCTTCGCATTGATTGGCGGTGTCGACTGAGGCGGGATACCGGCCTCAAGCATGAGCTCTTGCGCGGTCTTGATGAAACCCCGCTTCATGCAGTAGTCGTATATGTAGATATTGAACCTAGGACGAGTGGGGTATGGGATGAGGGGGAGACCCGGAGAGACGGGGCATCTGGAGATACGCACATTCTATCGCCCTCCCAGCTGTGCGCAGACTGGTCGGAATTGGGGGTGGTGTGCGTGGTCGCACTCGCGCCATCGGTGGCCATGGCGGGTCGCGCGTCTCAGAGCGGGGCGAGGCTGATGAAGCGCCCGACGATGAGCGGGCGGTGACGAGGCGGGAAGCAAGCGAGACGAGACGGACCTTGCGCAGCAGCGATGCGCGGGAGAGGGGGTGTGGTAGACGGGGAAGGGGCAAAGGCGATTGTCGAGGAAGAGCAGCCGGTGGGAGAGATAGAGCAGACGATGATTGTTGCGGCGGTGGTAGTACAGATGATAGAAAGTACAAGAGGGGATCGTCGGCTTCCGCTCGTCGACGCTGGCGATGGGCAGTGGTATCTGGGGCGGGGGCGACGGCGGGGACGGGGAGGTCGGGAGCTGAGGGGGATGTGGGAGGGAGGAGGGACGTGCGCAGACCACGCACGGCCGTCCCGATGGGAATCGGGCGGGTCACATCCCCCACAAACAAACTCAGCGCCGGCATTTCGCGGGCGCTCACACGGGCTCTATTATCCCGCGCACCTCTCCTGCAACGACGGCGGCGACGGGCAGCAGCACTGCACGGCACGGTGCACGCCTTGTGCACCTGTTCCGCTCGTCGACGCTGGCGATGGGCAGTGGTATCTGGGGCGGGGGCGACGGCGGGGACGGGGAGGTCGGGAGCTGAGGGGGATGTGGGAGGGAGGAGGGACGTGCGCAGACCACGCACGGCCGTCCCGATGGGAATCGGGCGGGTCACATCCCCCACAAACAAACTCAGCGCCGGCATCTCGCGGGCGCTCACACGCCCTCTATTATCCCGCGCACCCCTCCTGCAACGACGGCGGCGACAACAAAACAACATGCGCGTATTACAATTAAGCAGTATAAAGTAGCAGAGTATCGTATCCAGAACACGTCCAAGCCTAGTGCCTCCGCACGACCGCAATCTGGAAGTCCCACCCGCCGAGCACGTACTTGAACTCCAGCAGCCGCTTCATCTCCCTCCACGTCCCCGCGCTCACGCTCCCCAGCTCCTTCTCGTCCGTCACCACGTAGATAAAGTCCGCGGGCGAGAGCAGCGACCGTAGCAACGAGCCCACCAAGAACGCGATCAGCGCGACGACGACGACCGTCGATAGCGGGTAGGTTCGCCCACCACGCGTCCCCGGCCGTACGCGCGCCAACGCGGTGACCGCGGGTCCGTCGCCTGCCATGCTTACACTGGCGGTTCCGTCCTTGTACACACCCAGCGGAGACCGCGCCCCACTGCCGTCTGGGCTTGTCGGGCTGAGCAGTGTGCTCGACCGCCGTGACGGGCTGAATGGCAGCGTATAGCTGTTGAGAAAGCGCATGAGCCCGTGCCCCGCACTCTCTGGCGGGTGCCCCTCGGCGACAGACGACGCCGGCGACGCCTATTGCAGGCAGCACACGACATCACAAATTGCACGACAGAGCGGGTTGACGGGCACAGCGGGAGCGGGCAACATGTCAGCGAGCGGCACTTTGACAGATGGCGCGCGCTAGAGCCAAATCCTGAATTACTCACGTTCTCGGCCGCTTCTTCTGAGACTTCGCGCGGCGCAGGCGTGCTCTCCTGCTCTTGAGGTGCTGGCGCGTCAGATGGCTCGGGTGCTCTCGCCGGGGCTTCCAGAAGGTGCTGGGCCACCGCGAGGGGGGTCTGCAGCGCCGGCGGCACCTGCTCCTCCGCAGAGACCGACCTGCAGATACGAAACGACCCGCGCACGCGTCAGCGAAAAGCACGCACGCACGCCGGCCACCAGAACGTGGAGATGAGCGTGGACTAGGCACGTACCGCGCAAGCACATCCGCCTTGGCCGCCCGCGTCTCCAGCAACTCGTCCCGCCCGAGCGCCGTCAGCGACTCCTTCTCGTTCATCACAGCCACGGACACCCCGTTCACCGCCACTGCAGTTGCCTTGATCGCGGGCGCGCTCGCCCCCGCCGAAGTCGCAGGCCGCACGCGGATGTCAATAATCGCGCGGCCGTCCTCGAGGTCGAGAAGCCACTGCGGCTTCGGCGGCGCGCTTCGCGTTTCGCCCGTCAGCGGGTCCACGATGGTCGACATCTGGTACTGCGCGGTCGGCAACGTGAACCGGAGCAGGTGGCGCGGCGGTCGGTCCGCGTTGAGCCCTGCCGAGTGCAGAGGAGACGGCGGGAGCGTATACGCCGCGCATGAGATGGGCAGCGCGGCTTCCTCAGGACCCGGCACACTGCCCGATTCGTGCTGTCCAGGGGTCGAGGCAGGAAGCGCGAGCTGGGCCTTCGCGGATCTCTCGATGCGGGACCGCAGGAGGACATCGTACCCGCCAGGATAGAGTTTCGAGTCGACGATGAGCTCCGAGACGAGTAGATCCACTGGGTGACGCACTTCCCCGCGGGGCGTGAATATCGTGGAGGTCCGCCCAGTGAGATCACGCGCGCGAGGGGAGCGCGAACGGGCAGCTCGAATTCGGCGCTCCGAGGCGTTGGATTCCAAGATGTCGTTCGAAGGTTCGGAACCCAGAGAAGCCTCGGCTTCTGAAGCGGTAGGGGTAGTGCTAGGTCCCGGGAGTATCTGACTGGGCCTGGGGGTCCTATCATTCGTCGCACTTGACGACGAGAAGCTGGACGCGCCGTTGAGTATGAGGAGACTGAAGTACACCTTGGTGGATGGAACAAAGGTAGCGGTGAGGAAAGTGCGACTTGCGTCCTTCTGGCGGAGAGTCCACCCAGCTTGTGGCGTCCGGAGCTTATCTTCGGGCGGAGGTGCTAGCATGAAGCCTGTCGCAGGCAAACGCATCAGCGGGGAAGGCGAGAGATTCTTCAGATAGCTCTCGACGGCAAGAATGGACTTGGGAAGCATCCCGTTAATCGTGGAGTTCATTGCCGCCGGAATGGACCCCGCATAGTCCACAGCGACCACGCGGGTGCACCTCGTCGAGGGTATAGCATAGTTCTCCGAGGAATATGGATCCAGAGTCTCCAGTATCCACGCATCCAGGTACACGCGGCCGATGGGAAGGGAATATGAGTTGTACTTGGCAGCGGCAAAGTGGGACACCGATTCAGGCGAGAAGGAGGCCGAAACGAAAAAGATGGCCGAACGAGTCTCGTTTGATGAGTGGTCGACTTCGGTGGTGCTCCGGCGAGCTGTTGGTGGGGAGGCGGTCTCGCGTGCCATTAGCGATGAGAGGTAGAATCCTCGATCTCGGAATGGAAAGCCGCCCTTCATGACCACGAATGCAGTGTGGGCGTCCGCGCCGTACGCTTCGAGCGTGCTGGCAGAGTCGAACCGCGTATCCCACTGTTTCCGGCAGTCGTAGCTCTTCAGCACAGATCCGACCTCTTCTGCGGCAACGCCTTCGATGACCTTCTCTCCTTTGTGGACCGGGATGACTGATGAGACCTGAGGATATACCCGGCGCTGCACAGGGAAATCCTTCTCGCTGACGAGCGTCCACCCGTCACCAGATGGCTGGGAGTGAAGCTCCTGGACGAAAGCAAGGGCGTCTAGGGCGTATTGCATGGGTGGTTTGGACGAGGACGGCACCGCGTCTTCTGCACCAGTGATAGCAGGGGAGATAGCAGCCACGGCCTGTTGCGTCGCAGTGGTCGCCTGCTCGACAGCCTGGGTGAAAAACTTCGAGAATGAGGTCGCAAACGATGGTGGGGTGGTTACAAACGACGTAGTGGAGGCGGCGGGGGAAGATGTGCCGCTGCTGCCGTTCTCCGCTGCTTGCGGGTCCTGGTCCGCGTCCCATTCCGCCCTACGTCGACGGATTACGCCCAAGACAGGAGGTTGGTCGAGCGGCACGCGTGCAGGCTTGATTCGCTTCTGCTTCGTGATATTCTTCATCTCCCGCTCCGGCATCTCTTCGACGTCTACGTCGACCTTGACGCCATTGACCATAACGAGACCCTTGTCCTTTGGCGCGCTCATTGGACCTCGCCGGATGATAGCCTGCAGGCGTTCCTGTTCCGAGAATACAGCGTCGTGGGTGATGGTGAGCCACAGTCCTCCGCCCCCAGAGGAGAAGCGATGTCGGCGGAGTGCGGCGATGCTCTGTGGCGGTGGATCGACGACGATGTCCAGCGAAGATGCCCAAGTGTCCAAGTCGCAACGGATCTCGCACTCTATGACCGGCAGCGACGGCGAAGCGGCGCCCCGGCCTATATCCGCGTCGCTTGATACCCGTCGTTTGGCGCAGCCCTCGTACTCCACACGGAAGTTGCCTCGCTCGTGGTCGTAGCGGACCTGATTCGCTTTCGCGCCTTCTAGACGAGTAACGATGGGCGGACCTCCACATTTGATCGCGAATTCGCCGATGCCCGCGACGGCGGTGATCATCTGCTGGGGGATCGTCCCCTTATTCGACCATCCTTTGGGATCAGATTGTTCGAGCAAGGTGACGAGGACGGTGTTGGGAGAGAGAGCTTCGATTGACCAGCCTTGAAGATCCACCTGCGTCCGGATGACGTTGGGGTCCACAGGAGGGATTTGTGGGAAGAGGTTTGGGTCGTCGGCAGAGAAAGCGAAAACGTGGATCGTCGTCGGTGACTTGTAAACAGTCTTGAGCACAACCATATCCCGCCCACTGTGCGCATATATGAGTCAGTATGGTCGTAACAGTGGTGTCCGATGACCACGCCCTTACTTGACTGGCCAAGCAGGCTTGGTCTTGAAGTGCCATAGCTCCGTGAGCTCATTCACGTCCTCCAACAGCACAGCGTCTTCATACAGCTTGTCCCAATAGGCCCGCGCCCCCGGAGTTGTGATCGCAGCATAGAGATCCCAGAGACCAATGCCGACGAATGTGGCCTCTGCCCGATAGACTACCAGCGTTGGGTCAATCGAGTCTAGCTGCGAGACCGATACGCCTCGCGCCTCCACAGCTAGTAGAATGTCAGCAAATTGTACTACAAATCGAACGCATATACTGACTCTGTCTCCACTTCGCTTCTGGCTCTTGAAGCAGGGAGGAGAAGTAGATGTAATTTCGCTTCACCCTCGACAGTATCGATTTCTCCGCGGCTGCAGACCGCTCTGTGAGCGTCCTCGAAATCTGAGGGCGGTCGCCGCCGACGGTAGAAGCCCTGGAGGTGCTGGTCGCGGTAGTGGCAACAGAAGACTGCGTGTGGAAGCTCTTCTCCGCCGTGCTCGATGCGTCCTGGAACATCGACTGCGAGATGAAGAAGGAAGCAGGGTCGCGGGCTTCTAGCTCTTCGATAGCTTGTGGTATGCCGTTCAGGCGAAGCCCGCTGGAAGGGCCTGACAGCTCGATGACAACCCGTACCTTCAGCACCGAGTGGTCGTTCGGAAGCGGAGCATGCTTCACCGCGAAGATGAACTTCGGCTGCTCCACAATCCCGGTTTCTGCACTCGGGGAAGTCGACGGAGGGCGAGTAGCATGCGCCGTCCACGGCAGCTGCGAGACCTCGGATGACCCCTTGGTCGACAGCTGTACGTCCCAACCGTGTGCAGCAGGTAGTGAGAACTCGACTGAACGAGTAAGCCTCCGAATCTCCCGTATCGTATGCAGCTCCTCCAGACTATGTTCGGTGGGTGGCGGATGGTCTTCGTCCTCAGGAACGATAGAATAGTCTACTGTCAGCGCCTCTCTGTCGACAGCGAAGCGTACTCGTTCGATGGATACGCCGTTTCCATAGCCCGTGAGGAGCGGCACACGTGTGCCGCGCTGCTGTACGGTCTTGAACAACCCTACGGTCATGGCACCCAGCTGTTGCCCAAGGTTTGAGCCTGAGCCGATGTTCCATAGTATCCGAAAGTTGTGTTGCCAGAAGCAAGTGATGCGTAGTTTCGGGGAAGTGTTGGCCTTCGGATTCTGTTCATTCGGTGATGGTTGTATGCGCTGAATGCACCAAGCAAACACTGAAAACCGGATGAGCAACGCGACAGGCCGAACAAAACGGTCTGCCTACAGGTGACATCAGAGCGCACGTATGGGGGAGAAGGTCGTAGGTACGTCGGCTCATCGGGGGAACGAGGAAGCGAAGTGGAGATGTCGATGAGGGTCGTAGCGTCGTTGAACGTGCGCGAGATCGTGACTGCATCCCGGGGGCTGTTCACGAGTTGTAGAGACGTCGGGAAGAGCATATAGCGCACACTCACTTAGAAGGCCAGCCCAGTGTGAAGTTGACCTTCGAGATCCGCGTTGCCTGGTCAAACATCTCGAGGAGCTGCGCGCCCTCGACCGCCGGATCCCACTCCTTGCGCAGCTCCGGGGTGACCAAGACGGACTTCCACGTCTCCAGAGAGATCGGCTCGTCACCGACTGGCACCTCGAGCACCGCTCGGTAGACGCTCTCCCCCGCCTTCGTCCCTCGCCGGTGTACCAACACGTCTGCGACTTCCGGCGTGCTAGAAGCACGCCCTTTGCCCTTCGTCGCGGATCCAGATGCATCGTTCGTGACTGGTATACGCTTCCAGTCAGAAGACGCGTGTGAGGTGAGAAGCTGTCTGAAGTGCGCCTGTGCGTTGTCGAGCGCGGTATACCACGACTCGCGCAATCTAATCATGTCAACTGATAGGTCTTGGGACTCATTCGCAGACATGACATACCGGACTCCGTCCATGGTGGTTGTGTGTCGTTAAATCGTGATAGGTCGTGGTTGGGCGACTCGAGAAAGTCGGAAGGTGGGACGATGAGCGCCTTGTACAATGCCGTGGGGTTGATCGGGGTATACACGTGAATGACACCGATGCCACGTTGTCCCCGCGAGTAGTATGACAATTGGGGGTGTAGATGTAGGCAAAGGTGCTGCGTACACGTTTACTGTTGCCGTCAGCGGGCGAGCAACGAGGGATCACAGTAACAGTTTCGTCGGAGGCGTAGAGTGCTGTCCTAGTAGAAGCCTCTCATAAGAGTTCCGTCCGCGCGATGACCAAGGATCTTGCCCGCCCAGTCCAGATGCAAGCAAGAGTTGACAGAGTACGAGCCAACCAGAACACTGCGCACAGGAGGCGTTGACGAGCGGTGGTTTGCTAACGTCGGGTCCGTCGATGACGGCAGGAGGCGAGCGCTGATTCGCGTCATGCTCCCATTTACGGGTTATCGGGCGGACAAAACCACTTATCCCAGGAACGTGCAATAACATCAATTAATCCTCGGCAACTCAGTTCATCTCCGCGAGCCCGATCGAGTCACGGCGCCAAGTGCAGCGTTTGTGGCTGCAGAGCGCAAACGGCGGGCGGGGCAAAGGCGGCAGCTTCGAGCAGCACACCACTTCCGCACACGATGGCGAAAGACAAGGGGCGCATCCTGAGCATCCAGTCGCACGTTGCATACGGGTACGTCGGCGGGAAGGCCGCGGTCTTCCCCCTGCAGTGCCTCGGGTACGATGTCGACGTGAGGAATCTCGGATCTGCACGCCGCTTCTAGGCCAGCGACGAGGACACACTTGCTGACCATTCCGCCTGACGCAGGTTGTGAACACCGTCAACTTCTCCAACCACTCCGGTATGCATCCATCCAGTTTTCTGCGACATCGGAGGACTCACGGATATTTTGTGTAGGATATGCACGCTTCGGAGGTTCGAGAGCCACCGCGGCTGAACTTGACCAGATCTTCGGGATCATGGAGCAAAATGAGCTGCTTCGGCAGGAACGACTGCTCACTGGTCAGTAGCATACATCTTATCTGTCATGTACTCGATAGCTCACTGTCCGTAAAGGATACATCCCGGGGGCAGAGGCTACGGCTACAGTAACCGCATTCGCGCGGAAGCTTCGCGAGAGGAACCCGAAGCTTGTGTACCTCTTGGATCGTGAGCGCTGCCCGTATCTCCTGATACCGCTGCGTAAACTGACGACGATCGCAGCGGTCTTGGGTGACTCTGGACGGCTATACGTTGCGCCGGAGGTTGTGCCCATCTATCGCAACGCGCTTCCTCTGGCTACTATCATAACCCCGAACTGGTTCGAAGTCGAGTGCGTCGCATGCGTTGAATTTGTGTATGCGGTCGGGATAGCTCACCACAACACCCTAGAGTGCTCACCGATATCAAGATGACGGACCCGTCGTCGCTCCGCCAGGCCATCGCGAAGCTCCACGACACCTACCACGTCCCTCACGTCGTGATCAGCTCTATACCCCTCAAGCCATGGTTGACCGACCTCCTGCCCGCACACCTGCGCCCACCAACGGACTCGACAGACACCGACTACCTCGCGTGCATCGCATCCTCCCGGACCGGCGACGGTACCTCCGCCGTGTACGCAAAATGCTTCCCCTGCCTGCCAGGTTACTTCTCCGGCGTCGGCGACCTCTTCTCTGCGCTCGTGCTCGCCCACTTCGACGAGGCGGGCGCGGAAGGCTCGGAGGGCGAGTCGCCGCTGTCCCGCGCTGCGTCGCAAGCGGTCTCGCAGACGCACGCGATCCTCTCCTTAACGCACGAGGCGGCGCTAGCGCTCCCTGAAGATGAGCGGCAGGCGACGGACGAGGAGCTCGACGCGCGCGAGCCGATGCGCAAGGTCAAGCGGATGCGAGGGCGCGAGCTGCGGCTCATTCAGGGTCAGGACATCATCCGAGGGACGCAGCCGATCGTATACAGACGTCTGGAGCCGTGGGCGGGATTCTGGACGGCATAGAGTTGGGCAGTGGGTGAACGGTATCTAGGAGGGATTAGATTGCGATGTATAGATGCCGATGTACAGAATGTATCTTGGCTTTGTCGCCATTATAGACCGCGTATCGTAGGGTGCTGATGGTACACACGGAGGTCTGGGTATAAGTACACCGTTCATGCGAGAGCGCGCCGATTCTCCCAAATGAGTGAATGGATATACAGTTCACGGATCCGCTTTCTCTTCAGACTCCGGTAGTGCGGGGCGTGTCCGTCGTCTTCGCCTCCTGCGGAAGAGAAACCCAAGAAAAATACCAGCCGCTAGAAGCGCGGTTCCCATGAGAGCGCCGAGGACCTCGGCCGCAATATCTCCGCTAGTTTGCCCAGAATGCATCGATGGTGGATTGGGGTTGGGTATAACGATGGTCGGGGTGACTGTAGGGAGCATTGTGGCCGACGGGAGGGGAGGAGAAACGAAAGGAGTTGTGCTAGTCCTGTCAGCACCGCAGCATAGTGGGCAAAAGGCCAGCCAACTTACTTGTTGTCGGAGATAGATACAATGACTGAGTCGATATCCAGGTGCGTCGTGATATTGGACTCAACAAACGCGATGGAGAGCGTAGTGACGATCTCTTCCGGTAGACCGATGATGGAGATGAACTCCAGCGAGCTGTTGAGCTCCGATCTGACAGTCACGACTGGGTTGGTCATACTCGACACGGTGACGTTTGCGATGGCGGTGGAGGACTGTGACGTCTTCATGAAGAGAGCACGAGCTAATAAAGGCTTTAGCATTAGCACACGACGCCTATTTCTGTTTGTCATCGAGCATTGCGGACACTGCGCACCTCTCACAGACAAGAATAACTGCGGAATTAACCCCCCGCTACCATCCGTAGGCCCAGATGTGGTGGTGAGCGTGCCGCCAGAGGCATCTTGTGCAGCAATGATGCGCCTGCGCAGGATCGGGATCGAGGTCAGGGTGCGATGTATGTTGCGAGACTCGATCGAGTGGTACGCACCATGCGCTATCGCAAGTCTGGATCTGGGTCTCGGTGCCAGCCGGAGAAAGAGTCAATCCGCACGCCGAGGGACTGTAGATGATCTGCGAAGCGGTGTCCTCGAGGGTGATGTTGACGTCCGCCTTGACGTGTGCGGTGCAGAGCAAGACAGCGAGGAGCGTCCATAGCAGTACAGCCTGCTGGTGCAGGTAGTACATGCTGGCACCAGGCAGGCAGGCATGAGAGGGGAGTCCGGTGTGATGAAGGATGGGATCCGGAGGGGCGGTGGCAGACGGTACCTGCGCCTATCCGTCATGGCAACGTGAACACATTCCAAGCTTAACGCCGATTTTAGCCAGCCACGCCCCCTGCATGAGATCGGCGCGGGCGTGGAAGACTTTGTCCGCTGGTATCCCATCGCTGCTGCGGTCGCAGCGCTGCTTCATGCTGTGGAGACACGGTTGTTGTTGGGGGAGTCCTTGACATAGCTCTGGCAGAGGACAACTTGTACGTCACCCCACTTCCAGGCGGGCGTCCGGGGTAAACAGCTCCGGAGAACACGGCCCGGTCGCAGACTTATCCCAAAATGGATGTTATCCCGACGTTTGCCTGCAGGTTTTGTTGGTACCTGAGGAAATTGTTGACAGAAATCGCTGGCAACGGGTGTGCCTCGCTCTGGGCGAACTCGGACGCTGCCTCTCTTGCTCTCAGCTTCACACCTCTGTCTGCATCCCGCTCCGAGCTCGCAGGCCGCTCACAGTCCCTCTTCGGGACGTTCACTCTTTTTCATCACGTTCTTTTTGCCTCCCGGTCTCGGAAAATCAGCAAAAAATGTTGGGCGAATCTGTCGTTGAGAAGCGCGCTGTCCACCGTCGCGGTGCAGCAGGTGTTCGTCGCCTGAACAAGCGGGTCTACATCCCCACCGCCATCTTCACTTCGGCCCCGGACGACGCTACCACTTCTGCGCAGCCTGTTGGTGAGTACATCCTGTCTTGTCTGTAGATGCTTCGGGAACGTTGCGTTTTGCCCAGTTGATGGGGCAGTCGAGTTTCTACCCTTGGACATCGGCGTCGGCCATCGATCGTTGGTACCCAGGATAGGGAAATACCTCCCATGCCCCATATTGACTCCAAACGCGAGTTGTATGTCGAGTGCGCGTGCTACGCCCGTGTCGTATCTCGTAGACGCGTCTGAGCGCCCGTTATCATGTCTGAGGACTGGGGAGACTATAACTATATGCTGACAATGCCCACCAGCTAACCCCACCACCGCTCTCACAACCTCTGCGAATGTACCCACCACCACTGTGGCCACGGCCATCAACCCGCCGGTCCCAACGACATCGGCACTTTCTACTTCAGTCGCCGTCACGCCTACCCCAGCCACTACGTCTGCTGCAGCGCTGCCCACCACTACGTCTTCCACGGTTGTTCCCCCTACTACTACTCAGCAGCAGCAAACGCAGCAGACACAGGTCACGCAGACTCCGGCCACCACTCCAGTCCGGACCACAGCCACCAGAACGGTTGCCGACGCGCTCACCGAGGTGACCCAGACGTTGACCTCCACACGTCCTGGCAATGCGGCCGCAGCATCGAGCGTTCAACCGAGTCCGACTTCGAGCACGACCCCGACGTCGAGCACAAGCACTGGAGTAGTTGTCGGCGGAATCATTGCGGCCGTCGTCGGGGTAGCTGGGATCTTATTCGCGGTTGTCTACTTCATTGTACGTCGTACGTTCGGCGGATTGACTCGGATCTCACTAACGGGGCTCGATACAGCGCCGTTCCCGCAAGAGCAATGACGAGGATGACGGCAACGACTTCAACGCCCAAGCTTTCCGACGCCAGTCCGTGGTGCTGCAAGATGACGGCCCTGCTATGAGCCGCGCCATGACTGTCAACCGTGGTGGCAGCACGCCCCGGCCTCCGACTATGATTGAGCGCAAGATGGCCAACACACCGGTCTCCTACGACATCCCTGCCATGGCCCATCCTTACGGCTACGCGGGCGCATATGGTCAGCCGTCTTTCTCTCCCGGACAGATCATCACCCCTGGCCCGTACACCCCGACCACTGTTAACTCGGCCAACCCGTTCTTCGCGCCTTACGGAGAATCCCCTATTGGCTCCCCGGTCTCTGTCGCGCCGTACGATTCCGCATATAACGAACAGGGTCAATTCGTCTCCCGCCAGCCTTCCAACGGATCTACTGCTATCCTCTCTCGGCAACCCTCGTCTGCAGCTGTCCCTGCGCCACAGCCGGCGGAGGGGGCTCAGTATGTTGACTTGAGCCGATCGAGCGTTACGCCCTTCCAAGCTGCACAATATGCCGAGATCTCTCGCCGTCTGAACACCAACCCGCCGGAGGCTCTTCCCGCTTCCCAGGTCGCAGAGGTTGCTGAAGAACTTGCCGAGCACGATGAACCTGCCCCGGTCCCTCCTCCGAAGCCAGTCGAGCCTCTGGAGCTCCAGCCGTCGATCAGCTTCGACGAGTCGCAACACCTGACCGTGCAGCCTACCCCTAGGGAGAGCTCGTTCCCGGAGTCGCCGTTCGCCGATCCGACCATGAGCTTCCACGAGGACCAGCTTGAGCACGCGCCCGAGCGCGACTCATTCCCCCAGCCGCCCTCGCCGACGTTCTCCTCCAGCTCGCGCGTCACCTCCAAGCCGCCCACGCTCCCGGAGATCCAGATCCAGCAGCGCCCCTTCTCGCCGGTCTCGCTTGACTTCCCGCTCGTCCCGTCTACGCCGCGCGCGGTGCCTTCGCCGCTTGCCTCGACTTTCAGCATGCCGTCGCCCCCGCCGGACGCGCATTTCCCGGAGAGCCCCGCTGCGGCCGCTGCTCCCGCCGCTGCTGCCCCCGCTCCTGTGCCGCGCAGCCAGGTTACTCCGGTGCCCATGAGCAAGAGGCCCGACACGGTGTACACCCTCTACGATGAGGAGGACGCCTACGCCGGCATCTAAACGACCAGACCTGTACCACCACCATTCGCGGCCTCCCTTCCCGCGCCCCGACGCGCCCCCGCGGCGCGCTGGTGCGGAGGCGCACGCGCTGTAGCATTCCCCTGTTCGACACGTATCTTGTCTTACCTATCCTTTGGTGTGTCTGTGTTTGTGTTCATTGGCGTAATTATGCGGCGGCGGGGCAGAACTGGGTTCTCTGGGCGCGCGAGCATGCACCTCGTCCGTCGTCTGTCACTTCCGTCCACCGCTGCCTAGCGTTACAGCTGCTGGCTCCTTCCTCGTGTTTTCGCCCTCTATGCTCGCTCTCCTGCGGTTGACCCCCTCCCTGCGTTCGACGGCTCTTGACGAGATCCTACATACACTTAATCCCTCCCGGCTCGCCTCATCGCGACCCCTCCCTTCCTCCCTCCCTCGTTTCCTCAACCTCTCTCGATTTGCTTTTCAGCATAGTTCTGGTATCGCTCCCGCCCGCGTTCGCTCCTTCACTTCCTCTTCCGTGCGGGCGGAGCCGTGTGTCGCTTTTGCACGATTGGCGTAGGCGGGCAGCCTCCTCTCCTCCGTCCCCACTGGGCAACGAGCCGCCGCAATCTCGTCGATACCTCGTCTACGTTTATTACCACACTTCGTCTGCACGCTTTCTGTCTCGTCCGAATTCCGATAGTGCCATAATAGCATCCGTTGGCTGCAATGTATGCGATATGTACATGCTGCGGCGGGCAGGAAACAGGGCGGCATGTAAATTCCGTGGTGAGTGGCATGGTGTTCGACTGTTGTCCAACATTTAGAGAGAGGCTTACACGCGTCGTACAAGTCATAGTGCACATCAGTGCACGCGAATCGCTGTCGCGGTACAATGCATGACGTACGGTGGCACTATGCCACTGAACGCTGCAAGGTGCCACCGCGGTCGCTGTATAAATACAGCCTCCGTTATCAGTTCGCTTGATTATCCCCCTCCATCGACACAGACGTTGGGTTCAGTCACAAAGACTTGGAGCTTCTCGATGACGGACCTTGGACAACCGCTGGATGTTCTGGACGTCGAGATCAGTTGCATACCGCCGCACATTCTGGCGAAGATCAGGCAGGAGCTAGGTCTCGGCGACAAGTTTCTTGATACGTGCACTGTGGAGGAAAAGGTCCGCCGCTGTGCCGTCCACCGGTTCATTCGTGCTAACCTGGTGCCTCCAGCGTCAACTCGTAGCTCACTCCCACCGCCTACCTCCGATCAACCGTCCGGACACGAGTGACCTCGGACCACCTATGTATGTGCTGCTCCTGGACGCGGAGGTCAGCTATATACCGCCGCATATCCTGGCGGAGCTCAGGCAGGAGTTAGGTTTGGGCGAGAGGGACATCGACACGTTCACTGTCGAGGAAAAGGTTCGCTTTAGGTTGTGTCGCCCGCGTTGCGGTTGCGCTGACGCTACGCTGTGCGTTCAGCAAAAACTCGTAGCGCACTCCCGACGCTTACTCCCTATAAGCGCTCCGGACCCGCCTGACCCCATCCCTGGTGAAGAGCCTTTCGGCGAGCCCGGCCGGAGCCCCCTGCAGTACCTAGAGGACCTGTATGGTACGCTACGGTGGCCTTCGCAGGTCCATTCGCCCCTGGGAGGCCCTCTCTCTGGAACGCCAACCGCATTCTCCGTGAACACGCCGTCAGCCTTAATGGACTCTTCGACACCGACGACGATGCGCCCGCCCCTGCTTGCGCCTCCTTTGGCGGGGAGACGAGCGTCCGCGTTTGCATTCGAGGCCGACTTCTCCGCTGACGATGTCTATACGGAGTCCGCGCCTACATTCCTTTACGAGGGCTTTGATCCGTCGATCTTAGTGGCGGACACAAGCCTGACGGACTTCGCGGCGTGGTTCGGCATCGTGTACGCGGATGAGTGACGAGGTACGACGCGCACTCAGGCTTCGGTATCGGCGGACTCTGCTCGAGGTCTGGTGGCCACCTTCGTCGTCAGGACCGGGTCCTTGCGCATGGAAGATACTCACTGCCCAGTGCGCCATGCTCTCCACGATTCGTCTATATACGGATCACCCTCGTCCAATCCCTCGCCCCCCCCCGGCGGCAGTGACATTTCATTACGTTCTCGATACTTCATCTCGTTCTCACCGCTCCAAGCGAATGCGCAAATATCACTCTTAGATTATTCGAATCTGCTCGCCTGCGTCTGATAGTATATATGCCTTACCTGCCATCGACTATGGCCATATTCCGCAGGGCCCGGCGGGTACGTAGGTAATAAGCTACAAGCTATCGGAAGCCTGAAATTTATCATGTGTCAAACGGAATGTATTCAATGACATTCCTGTAAAATGTGGAATCCAGTGTAGTATTGTGAGCGATGCAAAATGCGACAAGCTATGCGATCCGACCAAGGAGATTATGAACGCTGTAACATATACATGGGTGAGCCGATCCAGACATAACGATGGGTCATGACATATGCGCCTCGCCGCCCGCACCAGCCGCGACGGGAGGCTCTGTCCGCAGGGTATCTATCGACACGGGACACGACTGTTCCCGCACAAACACAGAGTGGTCCTCCGACTCGACTGCTTCCACAGGGGCGGCCGCCTGTTCTGAGACAGGCTCGTCCTGGGGAGGAGTCGCAGCCCGCTCCGAGAATTTTCGCCGCTTCTCGCCGACCTTCCAAATAACATCCTTGAGCTCCTGGACGACCTCGCCGCCGGGACCCCAGCGCTCTCCACGCGGCTGCCTCTCGGGTGCGTCGGAAGATGCGACCGAGGACATACCGCTCGCGCGGCGCGCCTTTGCAAGCTTGATACGCTCTTCGCGCGAAAGCTTCGACCGCTCCCTCGTGAACGACGCGCTCGCACCCGACTCTGCCTCGAACACCTGCTCCGCCCCTGGTGGGGGGAGGTGCTGAGACGACGTCGCGAGGAGCAAGTGCGCAGTCGCGTCGTCGAGCTCGTGCTCCTGCCCGTCGCGCCCGATGCTGAGCTCCAACCCGAGCCCCGCGTCGCCCGGGTTCACGTCGAGCTGCGCGTTCGGCGAGACCGGGCCCTTCTCCGAAGACTCGCTGCCCGAGTCCTGGCGCAGTCCCGGCGTGTGCGGCGACGCGTCCTCGTCCTCCACGGCCTCCGCGACGGAGCGCGGGCCCGCGACGATGTCGAGCAGGCGTTCGCGGCCGCGCTCGCACTCGCGCAGCGCGAAGCCGAGCTCCTTCCGCAGGCGGTCGTACGCCTGGAACGCGGGGTGGTCCTGCACGGAGGGCGCGCCGTCGGCGGACTCGAGGGACTGCCGGCGCGACGCTGTGTCGCGCAGCGCGGCGACGCACTCCTCGAGGTGGTCCCGCGCGTCGTTGAGCGCGCTTGAGATCGCATCGACGTGCGCGCCGAAGCGTGACATGCTGCTCGGCATCGGGGCGAACGACACCATTTCTGCCATGGACCGCAGCCGTTTGTGCCCAGCGCCCATCTCGTTCCGGAGTGGGGAGACACTGCTGTCGCGACCGAGAGGGGACGGTCCAGATGGAGGTGTGGGGTGCTCGTCCTTGATCCTCCGCTTCTCGGCATCGTCCAACGCCTCGACAAGTCGTGAGGATGCGTCGGCGAATGTGCTAGTGAGCAAAGCCATAACGGACCGCACGTTCTCCCAGTATGTGTCATCTTCGTCCTCATTGAAGCGCAGGGCGAGGAGATGAGAACACGTGTAGCGCTTCGCCGAGAGCGCGCCTTGCAGAGCGAGGTGCAGCCCGGAAAGCGAAAGGGGATGCCGAGTCGTGTGCACGGATGTCAGACGCGACGACGCTGAAAACGTCGGAGATGCGCCCGAGCTGTTGCGCGAATGCAAGCCGCGCACAGGCGAGCGCAGCGGAGGCAATGTGAAGGCTTGATCGGCTGAGGACGCGTAGCTGGGCGGTGGGATGCCGAAGGTCTCGAGCGCGGCGCTCCTCCGTTTCCGCTGGAGATCGAGAGCTGCGGCGCCGAAGTACCCCTTTGACTCGAGCTCTGGCGTGAGTTCGTCGTCCTCTTCCGTAACGTCCTCCAGGCCGCCCTTGGGTGATGGACTAACAGGCTGCGGGCTGACGGGGGCGCTGACGCTTGCAATCGTGGGAATTGGCTGGAAAAGCGAAGCAAGATCCGAGCGACGGTTCATCTGCTTGCGCTTGAGCAATTGCGCGCTTGGGGAGTTTGAGAGAGCGAGCGCAGCGTACGACCCATTCCATGTTGCGCGCTTATTGGTGGGGCTGGTCGTAGGGAAGGACGTCGTGCGGATCCGCGTTGGCGTCGTGAAAGGGATGGAGAACGGCCGCATGCCATTCGACGCGCCTGGAGAACGCGGAGGGTCGTGCAGGGATAGGGGTGCGCGTACGGGGGATGAAGGCGCATACATCTCCGCGAGTTGCGAGAGCGAGGTGGGCGAAGTGAGCGCCGAGAGCAACTGGCGAACATTGTCGCACTGCGTCTGTGTCGTCTGGAGCGATGACTGAAGCGCGAGGCGAAGTGCGGAAGAGGGGGCCTGCGAGCTAGTGGGTCCATAGAATATGCTAGAGGGGTTAGGGTTAGCCACTGCGCATCAACGGGAGAAGTGTGGATGCTCGTATGACTGACCTGCGCTCTTCGTTCTCGATGAGCATCATCGCCTCGTTCACGGCGGAGTCCCATACATTTCCAGCGGAGATGAGCTCGTTCAGAGACTCCAGAGTCTATACGCAGTTGAGTTAGCATGTGACGCGGTGGTCGAGGGGTAGTGAACATACCGGCTTGGAGGTATCGCTTTTTTCACTGTCTGTATTTACAACATACCTGACATAGGCGGCAGCACAAAGAAGGAGAACGGCGAGGGAGATGTAGTTTGTC
Organism: Trametes sp. AH28-2; assembly: GCA_001304625.1. NCBI lineage: Eukaryota > Fungi > Basidiomycota > Agaricomycetes > Polyporales > Polyporaceae > Trametes > Trametes sp. AH28-2. The sequence goes on along the minus strand of KQ464081.1, from coordinate 196,896 downwards.
GACAGAGCGAGAGCAGCTAGCGACGCGAGGATGTATTGTAGCCGAAGCCCCAGCGAATTCGGAGCCCAGGTAGAGCTTGCATCGGGAGGGTATGGGCCATGGGGCTTTGCGTCCACGGATGCGGATTCAGCTTCATCCCCATCCCCTCCGTCGTCTAACTTCCCAGGGATATCGGGAGAGAACGTTCGCCGGACAGCACTTGTTGGCGCAGCAGCAAGAGTGGAAGCCAACAGAGACGATGAGATAACATCGTACTTGAAACGTTCCGCGAAATTGCCATCCGTAGAAGTACTTGTTGACGACTCCAGGAGGTCGTTTACAAGCTGAGAAGCACGGTCAGTTCAGGTTTGATATGGATTGACACATAGTTGACACGTTTCGCGGATAGGTGCACGCCGCACGACAGTCGCATGCCGGGCGAGAGCAGGCGACAGAAGAGCTAGACCCTGTACGCTGATCTGTGCGCCAAACCGCACGACAGAGGGACACCGCAGACTACCCGGTAAGTCCGCTCCTGCTGCTGATTCTTCAGGCAATATTCCAGGAAGCGAACTGCGGAGACGAGTGCGCACCCCCTGCCGACAGTATATCACACGAAGAGAATAGTTACTCACCTGGATAGCGTGCTGCAGTAGGCGCGGAACTTCTACCGCTGTATGGGGAGTAGAGTCGTCGATGTCTATGGAGTCTTGTCCTTCGAATACGAAATCTGGGGAGGCACCAGGCATAGGCTCAGCGAACTCTCCTGTTTCTAAATACAACAGCTGTTAGCTCTTCTGGTATGCCCCCGCCCCACATTCTTCACGTACGTCGGAAATAGTCCTCAAGAGGATGATCATCGAAGAGGGGTTGTGCCATAGAGAGAAATAAGTCAATAGGTTGATGATATTGTTCGAGGTCGTCAGTAAGGTCGTTATAGTGCAAGTTCGAAAGCAAAGAGCGGCTAGGTGAGACGGATGGGACAAGAAGGCTGCAACGAGGCAAGCACGAGCCGCGGGGTGGTAGGCGGATAAAGGGAGGAGGAGAGGGCGGGAGGAAGAGGCAGGTCGGGGCTGCAGACGAACTTGGCTGCTGCACCGTCGCACCAGCAACGTCGGCTGCTTTCCGGCTCTTGCCCCGCATCAGACGCACCGTGACACCCTTACGTTACACCGTGTCACAGCCTGTGACCCGACTCCTTCTCGGCCCGCGGAGCCCGCGCGCCGTTTCTGCTGCTTGTCCTTCGCGATGACCACCTCCGAGTCCAGCCCGACCATGACTACCCGCATGCCTATGCAACTGCGCCGAATCACTACCCCGGATGACGAGAACCTCGGGCGCGTTTTGGCTCTCTCAAACGCCATCTTCTCCACCGTATTCTCCGACCATGAGAGCACCAAGCGCGGCTCAATGCCGTACTGGCGCGACCAGCTCTCGCATCCGTCGTCTTTCATCATCTATCTCGCACCCAGTTCGGAGCCGGACAATCCTGTCGCGTTCCTTTTCGTAACTCCCCGCGCATACGATCACCCCTTGAAGAGTGGTGCCGTCGAAGGTCTGCACGTCTGGCTCGCGGGAGTCTCACCGGAATGGAGGGCGGCAGGTTGTCTCACAAGGATGGTCTGCGAACTCGGCGGCATAGACATACTCACTATATGCACTCACCCGTCTCTGTTTCCGCTCATGTGGAGATGGTTAACTCGGCGAGGATGGCTGCAGGAGCAAGAGTTCGCCGATGGAAAGGTCATGTTCAGCAGGCCGGAGGTCATTTGAAGTGGTGTACAATGTACGTACCTCGCGAAATCTGCTCTTGTCAGGTTCTCATCATCTCATGTCAGACTTGCACATATCATTGCTACCTACCAGCTACATTTACAAATGTGTATGCCAATGCAGTATCTGTCCCGCTCTTGTGCAATATTGCAGGTGCGTATCCCAGGCCTTCTCTCTGATCGCCAGATATGGTGCGGTAGAGCTGCAATCTTGATACATATCTTGGAGTTTTAGAATGACTTTCAGCTTCTTAGCCGATTGAAACGTCTGCACAGCGCCTCGAAGGCAGGGTCCAATTCGCTTCTGTGCAGTCGTTCGAACTCTGTAACCGTTCACAGAGCGACATGGCCAGGAAGCTCACCTTAGGTCTATTGACATATCTTGTCCTCCTATCTGTGTTGCCGCGCGCTCCACTAATCACCCATTATTCATACTTAGATCCATACGAGGTCGCATCTGCGCGTTCCAGCATACCGCGCACGGCTTATCAACCACTTGGTCGTTCTCTACCTTGTTGTATCCCAGATGCCCAAGTGTAACCGGGGCGTCGCCCATGCTCCTATCGCATGATTGATGGTGCTTCCACCGTTCGATCACAGGTATGCTCAGCATCCAGCTATCGTTATGAAGATTGACGAAGCCTATTCTGAGCACGTAGCGGAGTCACAAAGGCAAACGCGCCTCGTAGTGTCGGCCATTGCTCGGCATCGGCTGCAATGATTCTACGGAGTGATCAGCGACCTTACGGCTTGCTGTGAGCTGCCGAACCACAATCCTCTGCAACACAAGCCTTGGGTCCTCTAGCCTGAATGCGCTCACCGCACGATGTTCGACACAACATACAAATGGCTTGTGTCTCTGTCAACTACACCTGCTCTGCCCCTCCATCGTAAGCGCAACTCCGTCCTCACCTCGCGTCCCAGGCTAGACAGAAATCATTCCCAGCGCAGTCTTCCTGCTTACGGCACTCAGCGAGGCATCCGGCCAGGCTGTTTCCGCGGACCGCCGGTGAACCCGCACGAAGTGCTTCTCTAGTGACTCCATCTTCGCGCTATTTTCACCACAAAGGCGCGTCTTTTTCCAGCATCGTGCCCGCAATTGCTAGCTCACGATGCCGTACCCTGGGCGTCCAAAGCAGCTAAAACATTCCGTTTCGCACTCTACATGGTAGTTTCGCAACGGGCGTCGATTGAACGGACGCTCGTCTGTCTAGCAAACTTTCAACAGTACGTTTTGACGTCGCGATGCCATTTTGGCGTTGAGCGGCGATGCGCAACGCCACTCGCACCGTGAACGCGCAAGCATATTGCAGAGTTCACGGATCATGATGTCACGACTTCGTGCGTCCACCATCTCCGACGCACGCCATCCTGCGCTTCTCCCTGCCCCGACGCAACTCTGAACCTCACAGTGCCTTCTTCTGCCTCCTGACCTCGGGTCGGGCGCCTTCTGTGCGCGGAGTGGAACGCGATTGAATGCAACGGAGCAGGCGCCGGACGGTGGTCGATGTTAGAACAGAAGAGCGAGGCAAGGTTTGCCTGCGGAACACCCTAAGTTTCGGGACTAGGCGGAGCTCGCTCGCTGAGTCTGCCTTCCAATACAGACCTCGGTCCCTGCTCGCCTACAACAACGGGTCGCGGCGACACCGACTCGGAGCCGCGCACCGCCGCGCCCGACGTTAGAGTTTGCGACACTGCCTACCGTGGGTTAAATCTTGACAATGAATTGAGCCACCGACGGGGAAGAAAGGCGGTAATGTATACCGTACGACATCCCGCGACGCCCAGGTCCCGGCAGAGCCCTCAAAGTTTGAACGTTCACGTTTCTCACCGGACTTTGCGGTGAGTACCGGCGCAGCACCGGGCCTGCCTGTCTCGGTTATACGTAGCTGATAAGTCTGCAAGTGGTGTATTCGTAGGTACCGTAGCTCCAGGTGTCAAAATGCTCTGCGCCATACTACAGCGTCCGAGACCAGCGAGTCGTCTGGGCCCCCGGCATACTTTTGGGGTGCTAACGGCGTATCAGCAGACCGCGCACAGTACGTCTGCCTACGGAACCCTGTATGTCGGCGCGCTCGAAGTCTCCCTTCCGGCGGGCTAGTTTTCCCAGGCATGTTACCGAGCCACGTAAAATGCTTGTTCCTCCTCTACTCGTCCCGTCTTTGGGGTCAACATTTGTCTAGACGCACACGTCTACGTCTATGTTTCTATCATGCTCGACGGTATGAGTATTCCCTTTGTCTCCCCCGACGACTCATTGACGATGCTTTAATGGTCTCGTACCTCGCTCGGCTATGCGCCTCGTCGGTCCAACCTTCCAAACTTTGAAGTGTATACCCAGGATTCACTCCATGAATACACCGTCGACGGCCTCCGAGTACCTTCGTCGCCGTGCCTTCTGTGCATCTCGTGGGCCGACACGGCCTCGACCATAATGGTCCTTCGACTTCGCCGAACCTGGTGCGCGAATTCTCCCGCATTCCATGCATCCTCTCCCATCCTTGCAGGCGTGACGTACGCTTGGCCCGCGCCCCGCGCTGGTGACACGCGCGCAGCTAGTCCTGCCTCGTGGCTACTCACCCTCCGCCCTTGGTACGTAACGCCGCGCCGGCGCGAGATTGTATCCGCCTTGTCTCGGCGTCTCCCCCAGGCACCGCACTCATGCCACCTCTGTTTAGCTACCTCCGTTGAGAGGCCGTCCTTGTCCTCCCAACTCGTCCAGCTCTCGCGACCATCTCCCCATCCCTCGCTCTTGCACCACCAATTCATTAACACCGCTAGTTCCCGGCGGCTCGACCTCGCTTGCGCTCGAGGAAGAGCGCGATAAGGCAGCTTGTGCTTCGCCGCGCGAACGTAGGAAGCTGCTGATTGACTCTGCACGATCGGAGGCGTGCCCAGATGGGGGGCGATCTGCCCTCTTCTGCCCCTCGTGCTCGGCATGCGGCGGAGTCGGGGAAGGCGTGAGCCGCGTTCAGGACGCAGGGAAGCATGAAGCCGCACCCGATGCGCGTCCGGCGGGTCACGGTGCACACTGTGGGACGGCCGTCTTGGGCGCGTGTGCGATAGCATCGCTCGCGAGGCAGGTAGGCGAGAGCCCGCCGGTGTGGGTGCGCGGTTCGTATACGTACACGGTCCACGACATCGACCCGTGGGCGGGCTAGCGAATGACTTATCGCGCCACAGAAGGTAGATGTGGCCCGGGCAAGTGCGCGCTCCCAGCCGTGCTTCGCGCGTGGCGTGAGCTTGAGGCCCGTGCATACTGAACGCCGGACAAATTCAACCCAAGAGGGTGATTTGCTTGTCCGGGACAGCAGCTCATTCTCGTGTCGTCCGCGAAGCATTCGTCCATTCGTGCGTCCCGCAGCCATTGGTGGACCGTGGCTTTGGCTACGCACCGCACTATGTATGGCGGACGTCAGGGCCCCCCGGTGGCCAAGTCTTTCGCCGCCGCGCACTCACGTCCAACCGACCCTGACGCTGCGCGAGCGCAGATCAATGTCCTTCGCGGGAGCCTCGACCGCCGCAGATGCACCGTATGGCGTCCTATCGCATCCATGTGTTATCCGGCTCGGGCATGGCGCGTCATGGGGCTCCCGCGCACGCACACGCACCATCGCATGACGAGAGTCCCGAGGGCGCGTCTCAGCCTGCCTCGTGGGGCGCGCGGATCTCTCAAGGCGACGCTTGATCTTGTTCCCACCGTGCAACATTGTCTGCTGGCCTCAGGCGGATGCAGGCAAGCTGCTTCCCATCACACTGACAGCAGTCGACGCCCGTTTGCTTACTCACCTGAACCTGTATTTGACAGGCACTTGCCTTGTGTGAAGCACATTGCATGGGTCGGAGAAACGTTCAACATACAGTACAACGCTTACAACGCGGACCCTGCGTTGCGGGACCTCGAACTCGGAAATCCCTCGCGCCACGTTCTACGAACCTCCTGCTGACACCCCACCAGGCAGCGCTTGCGGTGATCGATGATCCTCCAATTACGGCCCCGAGGCGGACACGCGCATGCAAATCGCTGCATCTGGCTCGGCCGACGGAGTCGGGAGGCTTCCTGAATCAGGGCGCACGGCGCACGTCTCGCCTCGCATCAATGCAACGAATGCAAGAACGATCTCCGAGACGACAAGGCATTGCGAGGAGCTAGCATTCCAAAAGCAGACATGGGCGTTGTGTGAATGAGGTATGTTCGCCCCCTGGGCCCCTCCGCCTTGTCTAGCGAAGGAACAAGGCTGCCCCGCGTGCGCCCACGCCCCGGCGGAGCCGCCCTGCTCGCGAAGCCACGCCCGCTCTCCGGCGCACATGCAGCCGCCCCGCCGTACGTCATGCACGCACCGGAATCAGAACTTCTGGCGCACAGTCGCGCCCCAAACTCTGAAGGTAGTTCCTGCCATACATTCCGGCCTTCTCAGCTCTGCGCTTCTCGCGCCCTCCGCTTGGCGAGGGAAGCGCGGCGGCCGGAAGCTGCGTGTGCCGTCGGAGAGTCGTCCAGGGCGCATCAGGGCGGCTTGATTTGTACTTTTCTATGTTCTCCGGGGAGCCGCTGTGGCAGATGCGCCTGTGGACCTGTGGGAGAGCAGAGGTCACCTCGCTTAGGACTGTGTACGCACCGAAGCGATACCGGTGATATGGAAGCTGCTAGCATTGCGGACGGATGCAGACGATGTTGAATAGACAGTGGACAACGTCCCTCGGCCGCCCCGTGCGAAACGCGCGGCTTGGGCTCTTGCGCAGCACGACTGGGATCGATTTACTCGCGGCTCTCTGTACCATCCGTTAGGCAATGTGGTTTGATCGCTCACCCGGGTTAGTGGACGCTCGGCATGAATGGCAGCGGGCGGTACATTAGACATGAAGCCTGGGGAGATACGTACAGCTTGGCCGCTCGGCCCGTTGTTTATTGCCCGCTGCGAACTCATAACCGGGACGACGCTACAGTATACTGCGTGATGGCGCGCAGTCGCCGCCCACGGCCGCCCACAAGGGCGGTTATGGCGGTGACCTTCCCTGCGCCCACCTGCTGAACTACGCATACCCGATACCACACACATCTCCATGCATATATCCGCACTAAAACGGTATGCCTGGAGCCTCGTGGCACCGGCCAGATGCAGCAAGCCTGCGTCGGACGCCACAATCCCGTCGGCCTCGCCACACTGTGGATTAGACTCGCAGTGCCACCGGACATGGGTGGCACACATCCCGCGCGTCCCTAGCCCTCAGTCCGCACAGTCGACCGCTAGAACCGGCCGCTCCGGGCCACCGTGCCCCAAATATCCAGATATCCGGAGTCCGGAGTGCTGTGGGCCTGTCGGCTGCGCCATCATGCGCCATGCGCCATGCGATTGCGACTTTGCACCCCCTCCCCTTGCGCGTCTGCACGAAAGCCTATTCAGCCGCGCAAACGCCGCACCGGGCCCCTGGCACATATCGAGGGCGCGCACGGGATATGTCAGGGACACGGATACGTACATAAGCGTGTATACATACGGTAGGCCCGGCCGGAGGCTGGGGAGTCTGCGGGCAATCGCGGGCGCTCCGATGCGGGCGAGATGCACGCAGAGGGATCGGGTTCTGTCGACCCGACAGAGGGGGCGTGCGGGAGCGTGCTGCGAACAAGCTCAAGCTCAAGACTCGAGTTCTATCTCCGGATCCGAGTCGGGCAGAGAGCTTTGCAAATGTCGAGGCTGCAGATGATGCCGAGGCCGCGGGCGCGGGCGCTGGCAGGGGCCTGGGGGATCAGCGGCGCGGACGCGAGCAGGCCGGGGACGAGGTCGGAGGCGACGGTGTCGGCGTTATGCCGGCCGGGAAGACAAGGATGTCTGCCGTTCGGGGGCGGATCAGGGGCCCAGCGGGAAGGTGCACGAACTCTGAAGACGGGGAACGAGCGGATTCGTGAGACAACTGTGCGTGCCTCCCAAATGCATGGTACAAACTCGGCATCGCCCACGCCTGAAGGACATTGTACTTGGACAAGACAGACGTCCACGCCAGATACGAGTGCTCATCGGAGGCGTCATCGCCCGGCGACCAGCGGGATCGCGCGTGCCGTATCGGGGCGCAGCTTGTGTCATTGGGACGACGGAGGAGGTCACCTGTGCGCAGGGGATGCTGGCATCCGTCAGGCGTGAGGGGGCTCTTCATTTACGCCGGCTGGAGGCTCGCCGACAGCGAAGCGTGCGGGATCGCGCAGGCGTGCACGGCTGACAGGCTGGGACGCGCGCGCGCGATTGCTGGCCGGATATCTGCGTCTGAGTCTGTGGAATACTGAGCATCTGGTTAACTAATACTGGTCGAACTGCGGTATTGGGCTCCGGGTGGGCCCGTGGCAGGACGTTGCAGCTGCGTGTGTAGAGCAGCTGTGCCGGTTAGAAGAGCGCAGAGGGTCACGGATGCAAAGACGGGTTGTGCAGTGTTCGGGAGCCAGAGTTGTACATGGCGCCGGCAGCAGGTTCCTAAGGTCAGCCCGAGGGTGGTTGGGATCATGATGATCGCATATTTATGAAGGCAATGGGCGGCAGACATGTCGGAGAATGGTTGAACAGAGGTCGGGTGGCAAGGTGGGCGAGACGCTGCCTGCGAAAGAGGGCGGTTGTTACTGTACATGGGGGTCTGGCCGGTGACGGCGAAATCACAGATGATGCGGGCGGGGAGGGGGAAATCTATCAGGGGGTGATATGAGGGCACTTGGCGGGCGTGCGGGCGGGGCGTGTGCGAGAGCAGGGTGGTCGGAGAGTGTGGTCGGAGGAGGCACGAGCGGGAGGCGTGGTTGGATCAGTTGATTGGAGAAAGCCGGAGATTGGTTGATGGGCACGCAGATTCGAGCGCTGCTGCCGAGGGAAAGGAGACGAGGACCTGGATAACACAACGTCGGCCGGGTGGGCAGGGCACTTACCGGGGATGAGGAGGCGAGGGAAAAGGGGGCCGGTGCGTACGTAGAGGGTAGCCCGAGCAGGATCAGAGGAAAATGATTGGAGGTCGTGGTATTTGCCTAGGTGTGAGAACGGCGAGCTGCCTTCCGAGTACGTCGAGCATCGGACTGACAGCGAAGGCCGTGTTAGAACCGAACTCGTCGGGCTCTGGGCGATATCGGACGGCGAGAAAAGCAGGGACGAAGAGGGTCGCCCTTCGAGCGAGGAGTGTATGTTTTCTGCCGCCGACAAACGATCACCTGCGCCGGCGGAGAAGGGAATCGCGGATAGGCGGTTGACGCAAACGTTACTTACGGGTCCTATTGGAATAAGAACCGGACTAGATTGGCAAGTGATGGCACACCGTAACCCTCAAATCTAGATTTATTCCAATCGCAAGTCCCAGATGAGCGGAGTCGACGCGCTCGCCCTCATCCCTCTTCTCTTCTCCTTCTTTCCTTCCTCCCCCCTCCTCCCCGCCGAGCGCACCCCGCTCGCCGTCCTCTCCGCGACCTCGAGCCGTCGCCGACGACGCTCCCGACGTCCGCACGCGCCCGACCGTCCGCGTCGTCGCATGTTCTTCGCGTATACCGCTCCCACTCCTTTCAGCGCGCACCTCCCCGCCTGGCTCGCGGCCGCGTGCTGATTGCCTGATACTCTCATGGACGCTGCCTCCTCGACCTACGCCAGCGCCATGTCTTCCCAAGACGGCCCCTACTCTCAGCAGCCCCAGTCCCAATCACAGCAGAGCCAATGGTCCCAGCAGTCGCCGTCCCACCTCCTCCCCCCGCCCCAGAACCAGTCCGCCTTCCCGTCCCCGTCCTCGCCCGCCTCCTCGCTGAGCGAGCAGCCGTACCCGTCTTACTTCCACCAGCACTCCCAGAGCTCCACCCAGTCCTCCATCTCCGACTCCCTCAGCGATAGACAGGGCGACAAGACCGCCCTCTCCCTCAACCTGTCTTCACTAACCGTCACCTCGCCCACGAACCTCTCGCCCATAAACCCTTCGCCCCACCCGTCCACCCACGCGAGCTCCCATGTGTCCCCGATCACGCCCATTAGCCCCTCGGGTGGGCTCGTCGGACATCACCCGCATCATACTCACCACCCGCACATCCAGCAGCCGTTCCAGTTCGCACCCCCAGATCACGGCGTGCGCTACGATGACGCGCATTACGACAACTACGGCTCGAAGCGGCTCACCAGCTCTCGTTCGTCCTCTTCGTCGGAGAAATCCGTCCCGCGCAAGCGCTCCTACACCACGCTGGCACCGCTCGCGACGTCGGTAGAAGAGTCTCCGTATGACCTCGGTGACAACCCCAACAGCGCGATGTACGACGAGGTAGATATGTCCTACGGCGCCATGGACACGGAGGGCAGTCCCATCGACGGCAGCAACAGCGGTGGTGAACAAGACGATCAGATGAAGCCTATGGAGGGTCAAGTATCCACGGGTGCAGGCAACGCGCTTCACGGCGGCGCGCCGCCGTCCCTGGGCGTGCTCAACAAGCCGCTGGGGACCAACAACTTTGTCACGAAGCTCTACCAGTGAGTACATTCTGTTCCTACTTGTTCTGAAACTGCGCCACCGATCGTCATCGTCTTCGATTCGCCATGCCCGTTATGGTGTTCGCGCGCCGTGTTCTCGCCGCGCTGGCAGCGCGCTAGGACGCGGCGCGCGCGTTCCTCACCGATCGCGCCCGCGCTATGGCACCGGCGCTTGTGAAAGACAGGGCGCGTCGCGCGCGGGGAAGGCGTGGGGTCCGTCTCGCTGCGACGCAGGTACACCACATGCATGATATGGCTAACGGGCTGCCTGAGTGCCTGTGCGGCGTGACATGTGAGCCCAATGGCACATATATTGGAGCGCGGCTCGGCTGTCTGTTCGTACATTCACAGGTAGCTGTACGGTTGACGTGCGGGAGAGCCCGCAGAGCGCGAGGTGGTCGGGTCATGCGTCATAGGCAGTGCTACAGGCGCATATGACCTCCGTGAGGCGATGACGCTGCTTCGACGATTCGCGCGTTTGGCAGCCGTGCGGGGATAGAAGTTCACCGTGCCAAGTCTCCTTCCTGTCGCGTATATCCAGCTCCGAGAATGTGCCGCTGCATATGTGGTTCAGGAGGGATACTTGTCGCGACTTACAGCCGCAAAAGAAGGAAGTCCATGTTGCAGGATAATGAGCGGGGTCGCTGGAGGCCCGGCGCTCGGTGTAGACAGCGCACGGCCGAGATAGCGGCCTTGCCGGCGGGTGCCACCTGCAGGCTGCTCTATCGGTGGTCTGTTCATCGACTGGCCGAAAGAGAGGCTGTCGAAAGAGCCAATGTCTCATATCTATTGCTGCATTTGTTGAGGCCCTGTTAGAGCTTCACGTTGTGATGTCTACATATCCACGCATCGAGCATACGTTCTTCGGGCGTGACATCGCCTCGGCGGGGAACGGGACAGCCCTGGAATACATGTTCTCGATGACGGCGCACCATGAATGGCATTCCGGATACCAGTTCAAATATGATCTTCAATATGCTTCGCCCGATTGCTAACCTACTTCTGCAGGATGATCAACGACCCAAAATCCTCGCAGTTCATCACATGGACGGAGCACGGGACAAGGTAATCTCTCGTCCCTCTCCGTCTGCGGCGTTTTCCCACCTGTGATGCTCTGCTAGCTTTGTTGTGTCGAACGTCGGCGAGTTCAGCCGCACGATCCTTGGCTCCCACTTCAAGCACAACAACGTCAGTAGTTCGCATGGTATGCCTAGTCATGATCGAGCTCACGCGTCCTTTAGTTCTCTAGCTTTGTCAGGCAGCTCAACATGTACGGGTTCCACAAGATCAACCGCGTAGGTTTGCTCGTACGATATTGACTGCACGACATCTAATGGGTCGTTCAGACGCCGCGTGCGCAGCGCACGTCCGCCGACGTGCAGACCTGGGAGTTCTCCCACCACAAATTTTTGCGTGGACGCCCCGATCTGCTAGAAGAGATCAAACGCAAGGCGCTCGAGCCCGATCCAACGCTCAAGCACCGGGTCGAGTTGCCCGGCGAGGTCGCCGCTCAGCTCTCCCAGATGCGCGAAGACAACCGGCGGCTTATGGTCGCGTTCCAGCAGGAGCGTGGCAAGGTCGAACGGCTGGCGAACGTGACGAAAGTCATGTACGACATCATGTCCAAGAGCTTCCCTGGCGGCGGTACGTATTTCCCACACGAGAGCGTACCGTGGTGGGCTCACTAGGTTTCCAGTGCCTGTGCCCTTCCCCACCGACCTCCTGGTAGACGGGGAGAGCCCGAACATTTACGTCACATCTCCGACGAGTTCGGCACCGCAAGCCTCCCACTTTCCGCCCCTGTCGTCCCTACCGAACAGCAGCCTCCACACCCTGCATTCCTTGAGCCCAGGGTCGAGTCCCACCACTGCCGAGTTCCCGTCACATACGCATACCCCGCACTCGCTCTCCCGGCAACACTCGTACCAGCACATACCGTCTTACGATGGCATGCATGCTCAGCACCACGCGCACTCGCATCACGCTCATCACGCCCAGCACCACGCCCACCATCACCAGCAGCATCATGGTATGCACGGCGTGAGCACCGCGCGGTATGAGAATCCGCTGACGACCCCGCTTCCGCCGTCTCCGGGCCCCATGGAGTTTGACGACCGCATCGGCTCGAAGCGGCAGCGCACCGGTCCCGGCTCGTCCACGTCGTTCTCTGTCCCAGGGACCGCCGACGGCTCGCAACCCGGCTCGTCGACGCTCAAGAAGGGCAGCCGGGCGCGGAGCGATAGTGCGCCACTCGGATACGGCCTGACGAACTGGCCGCAGACACGTCCACGGAGTGGTAGCGGACTCGCGCCCCGCGGCGTCGGAGGCTCGGCCGGGGGTTCGAATCTCGGGCTTGGGAGCATGAGCAATGGTGGGCGGCGCGAGGAGGTGCCCAACATCGGCTCGCTCTCGCGGAACCAGCTGCCGATGCTGTCGATTCCGTCGATGACGAAGCAGCCGTCGAGCTGACGGGCTGCCGTGGAGGAAGAGTAGAGAGCCGCGGCCTCCCGCAAAAAGGGCCCGTGCGCGCGCCCCATCTGGGCGTGCGTGTGTCTGTAGGATGATGGATGTTCGTTGCTCGTTCACCGCTGTTGTGTTTTCTTGGACTGTTCCGCTTGCGTGTACCACTTCGTCTGCCTTGCCTCGACTGCCTTCTGCGTTGCATTCCGTTCCAGTGCCTGTACCCACCATCTCCCAGTGCGTCCCGTGCATACCCCTCCCACTGCTGTCACTCCTTTGCCGCTAGCCTGACTCGTCCTGTCTCTCCATGCGCATCGTATATACAACCCCATACACATCGCTGCGCGTCTCTGTCCTGCAATCTACGGTCCTTGGGCCGTCCCCTTCTGTCTCCCCATCCCCGTCCCTTGCATTTTTTGCTCTCTGTACTCTCTTCTTCCACTCCCTTTTCTCGACCGCTCGGCTGCATGCGTGCCCATCTAGCCTTTGTGGAACGGCACGAGTGCGCGGGCGGTCCCGCGTTCCGGGGCAACCCTGCGAACCTTGGGTATTTGGTCTTGGCTCCGTGCGTTTACGTCGTGGCGCTCCCCCTTCGTCCCCGTTCGTCGCCTTGCGCACAGCGTGCTTGCCGCGACTCGAGATCGATCTATAGACGTGTATCATCATCTGTGACAAAACCCCCACCCCTGATATACAAAACCGTTCCGTGTGTTCGTGCAACGCATTGGCTGAGTGTTTGTGTCAAAAGTCTTCAGCGACTTCTGTCGCTCCCGACTTTTTCGTGTAGAACGCTTATAATGTGAGATGACCAGGGGGAAGCGTAACCTGCTACAGCGGCCATGCGCGTAGGTACTACAGTGTGCGTGCAGCGAAGATCCCTAGCTGCTCCTGGATCTCCGCTATCTGAGCCGACAGCTCGGTGAGCTGCGTCCGCATTGCGATGTTTTCAGCCCGCAGTGCACCGATCTCCTCCTTGTGGGCCTGGCACGCGGCACACTCGTTGTCATCTTCCCAACGCGATGTAGCCGGTGGTCCAAGGAGCTCCGAGTGTGGCGAGGTGGGTGTAGGCGGGATCATAGAGCCGCGATTCTGTGCCCGAGTCACCCGCAAGTAGCCACCCTCTGGGATGTCGTGTCCGCCCGTTCGAATTAGAGGGATGAGAGAATTGGCGCTAGGACTGTCGTGCATCGGGATATCGAGGTCCATATCACCCTCGCCTATAGAGTCAATCTGGAGCCGTCGTAAGTATTGACGCTACATGCTCGCCGATAGAGGTGAACCAGAACCGTACTTACCACCTGATCCGGAAGCTCCTCTTTGCTGGCCGGCTTCGCACAGCAGTACCGGTCAGAAAGCTCAACGGACACCCACAATTGGTCCTGACGGCCCGTGTGCGCGGAGGAGCGGGAGGGCGCACTGCCGCGGAGAGGGAGTTTGAGCGCGAGGTGCAAGAATCGGACGTCGGAGACACCCTTATCACAGTCTACGTCCGCGTATACGGCGAAACTTGCGGCGGCTAGTACGCCTCCCCTAGGTGTAGTATCGGCGTATAGATCGGGTTTGAAAGATGTGGCGTACGAATTTCCGCTGGCGTCAACAGAGGGCACTTCTTCCATCGAAGGTGGGTCTTCAGAGGCTGGGGTGGAACCTGGGGACGTACGGACGATGTAGTTGGCGACATTGAAGCAGGTATCCATCGAGTATCCGTAGCGTCTGTTAGGTGACACAGTCAGGCGGATCTGTATGCTTTGCACAAATGATGCTCTCTTCCACAGAGGATGGTGGGGGTCGGAATCGAGAGTCGTGGAGAGAGTGAGCCTGACGCCAGTCCGCCGCCGAGTGAAATTCGCGCACAGAGGGGACAGAGTGTAACCAAGGGTGCCCAATTCGGCCTCGCAATGAGGATCGAATTGGAAGGCGACGGGGTGCTTCGTGAAGAAAGGGATGGAACCGATCGGTACGGCGGTGTGGTCCCGGGGCTGCAAATCAGCGATGTCCCCAGGTTTGAGCAACGTTTTGGCAGGGTAGGAGTGATGGCGGAGGACGGTGACTCCTCCAGTGAGCACAAGCGAAGAAGGCTCGAGAGCTTCTGCCAATGCGTCCTTGGACAGAAGGACGGTGCGGAACGGAGCGTGATATCTGTCCGCGCATTGGACGTGAGTCGCGATGAGAAAGCCTCGTTGGGAGTCCGGGATCGACTCGGGTCGGCAAAGAGGAAGCACATAGAGGGAATTCGAATCTGAATCTTCGCATGGCAGAAGGGCGAGCAGATGAGGGCGGGTGAGACGTAAGCATTCGTCGCATACTTGGGAGTGGGAGCGTAGCATAGCGTGGAACGATTGCAGAAGGCGTGCGCTGTGCGCGGGGTCGAAACAGAGAAGCTGAGTGCGGACGCCTTGAGGGGTGAAGACATAATCCAGAGACGGAAGATCCTGTTCCCGTACGCCCAGACGAGATGCAAACTGCCAGGGGGAGAGCACGTTCACCTTGGCGGAGTGTTCGAAGTCTTCGGGAGAGCTGGGCAGTAGACCGTGCGCGCAAATGGAAGGATAGGACCGCTGCTGCACGGAATCCCTGTACCGTGGCCCCTGGTAGGCGTCCGGCCCTGCGGCGCTGGGCAGTATTTCGGCAGGCAAGTTGCCCCAGACGAAGACACTCTGGTCGGGAATAGTCCTAAGGATCTCCTCCTGAAGACGGAGAAAAGCGCAGGCCCCCTCTCCGTAGATGGTGGGCATGTGGACACCAAAGATCCCCATTAGTGAGTACGCCCTATCTTCTACACGCGTGGTCTCGCGATGAGCGGCCCAAGACATTCTCTGCGCGATGCTGACCGAGCTCACGGTAGCGCGGCCAGTGAGGATGTCGAAACCGACGCCAGTGATGTCTGCGAGCCTCGACGCAAGCCCGAACTTCGTGCCGAGGATACGCCACGTCCGTGTGAGGAACACCGCGCGTTTCGGCGCGATGAGCTCCTGCAGTGTCCAACCCCGCTTGTGCCACCGGCTCCCTTGGAAGTCCGAGTCCTCAGCGTAAGGGTCATCGCCATCGCGCACGTCCTCAAGGTAGACGTAGCAGACGTCCGCGAGCCGGTATAGCTCGTACATCGAATTGATCGCCTCCGTCAGCTCCGCACTGCTCGATTTGTCGATGCAGCACGTGTCGTCCCAGACGAGACGATACCCGGCCTTCCGCGCAACCTCGCATATCCCTTTGATCTTGTCGGATAGGTCTGGGTGGGAGAATATGGTAGCACCAAGCGGGTCCGGGGCATCGGAGGCAATTGAGGACGCGGAGGTGCGGACCTCGTCCTGGAGTCTCCGGACATCGACATACGACTGTTCGCCGCCGAGATCCGTGGAGCGCCACGTGTGAGATAGGATGGCGTAGATGACGTCCTGCGGATCGTCCTTCCAGACGAACTCGCCGGTCAACGTGTCTAGAAAACGCGGCATACTGGGCTAGGAACAAAAGACGTAAGGCAGGGCAAACAGCTATCGCAAAACACTTACTGTGAGCTATCCCACAGAATATGGTAGTGCGTCTTGATAGCGCAGACGAGAGGAGAGATGTGCCCGATACGCGTACAGCCTGGCCCGGTGAGGACGTGACGGGGATGTTTTATACCCTGGCGGTCCAAATGGGCGGCATTGGGCACTGCCATTTTTTGTGACCTTTCAGCGCCAGATTCATGTGTATCGGGCTGTGACGCCTGAGAACGCTAGTCAGTACTCAAGTGTACGGCGGGGTGGCCACGCGGACAACCCCGTAAGGACGCAACATCGCCTCGAGACACAGCCTGTGTCCCCCTTCAGCATTTCTGTCGGTGCGGTCAGTGGCCATGCACGAGGTCTAGATGAGTAGTTGGATGTGGATATCATTGTACGTGTATTATAGGAAACACACGGATACTTGAACGGACAAACGAAGCGAACGGCACGAACATTGCTGGGAGGGAGGAATGTAGCCGTTGAAGCGTCAATCCTGTGCTGGAGTTCCTAGGCCTGGGTCCGTGGTCGCACTCCGCTGTGGGACAGTATGACCACAAGCGATGCAGCGCGTCTGATGTGAGGGCCGCCGGAGAAGAATCCGGCGGTGTTCACGTTCATCTGGGGCAGACAGCCATGAGCAATGCATGCATCATGATGAGTATTGTTATCGGTACGGGACCTATGCGCACCTCCGTGCTTTATGACGTTCGAGCGCTACCGACGACATCGTCCAGCACTTCCGATGGGCGCGCATTTTGCTCGTCTTCTCTGCCAGCATTGACTTCCGTCGTATCACCGTCGTAGTGGTCCCAGCTCGAGCCAAGCGATTCGCCGAGCGGGCCAACGACCCTCGCGAAGCTGAGCGTGCCGGCCGTGGAACCGGCGCTGACGTACATCGGGTCCTGGGAGTCGAGCCGCAGCGTCTTCCGGTTCGCGTTTTGTAGGTCGATCAGGAAGCGCGAGACCAGGACCGCGGTGACGCTGTAGAAAGGCCGGCGTCAGTGAACACGAATACGGGAGCTTGTGCGGAGGACGATGAGGGCTATGGCTTACGGTTCCGTTACGGTGGTTACTTGGCTTGAAGGGTCGAATGGAATGACGAGCTGTTACGGCGTTTTCAGGAACGTCGCATATGGCCTTTGCGATTGTAGTGCTTACCGAGATCATAGTCAACGTCAGGTGGAAGATGTTCAGGATCAGCAACACGCTGTGAAGTCATCAGCTGTGAAGCTACACAGAGTAGGTTTACACCGCATACACGAAGTAAATAGTGCCTGCAGATATGTGATCAGCGACCCTTGTCGAATAACGGTGTCATAGGAATACTGACCGTCACGTAGCAAGATCGTCGAGAGCGATAGTGCACTCCGGATCCCTGTCTCGTCCTGCAGGGATCGTCTGCGCATCGTGAACCAAGTCACGGCGATGACTAAGATGTCTGCGATGATAAGGGGCACGCGGGATACGATCGTGACTGCAAGCAGAGAGTTAGAGGCACAGTAGCCAACGAAGTCGCGCAAGCTCACGTCTGTGACACAGACTTAGCGAATGCGAACTAGGAAGTGTATGGAGGACTCGTACGTTTTGGCCTGAGAGACGGTCAGGGATACCTGGACGAGGCACCCAAACGTCGGGTCATGACTTCCGGTCAATCCGAAGCCGTACTGAGCCTGCAAAGAGGCGAGTTTGAGTTCATGCGCGCACTGCATATCGCGCGCAAGGTTGAGCGGACGTACGAAGTTGACGCCCATCGGCATCAGGGAGAGGAGGAATATGAGCACGGGGAGTGGCCAGCTCTGGCCGTTTAATGCGAATGCACGGAGACCTGAAAATGCTGGAGGGCTGTGAGATCAACACGCTGGCTGTCGTAAATCGAGGATACTCACCTGCCCACGGGAGGTATTGAAGGAAGTGTACTACAGACTGGACCTTCACCATCAAAGCGCAACTGCCGGTCGAGGTCAGCTACGACAAAAGAGATTGACCAGCGGAAGCTGTGTACCTCTGCTTTGCTATTAGCCAAATCGCGACATCGCGGAAGAAGGGACGCACCGAGTCGGACATTGGTGCGTACTCGAACATGACGAGAATATAACCGAGCAGGAGCAAGTACCTGTTGGACAAGAAGAGCATAGAAGCTCCAGTCATCCTTGGCTTCCAAAACATGTTCACTTCGTCGTCGAATGTGATCATGTATTCATATGCGAGCAGCGCTGGTAAAGAATGAGGGGCAGTGCATAACGTTCTGCATCGGAAATTCGCACCCATGACCGCTATCAGGCAACGGTTGTCCACATATCTGGACGCGTTGCAATAGATATGAGTAAGGAGAAAACTGTGAATGTCTGAACACGTACAGGCTGTCGTAGACCTCGATCGTGGCCGAAACGTCCAGCGAAGACATCGTTGCGCGGTGCGTGGCACACTGAGCGAGGGAAAACGATCGAGGTCAACCCGTCCCCGTCCAGCCGACCCAGTTTATAATACATCGAACATTGCCATGGATATCAGCCGTAGCCGCCAAACCATAGTCTATCTCCTGGCCATGCAAGCGCGCTCCGCCGCGGCTGCGGCTTGACAAACTGCAAAGATAGCGGGTGCAATGAGCGCCATCATTTGCGGATCTCCGTTCACGTATTCAGCCTTACCTGGGCGGCGTCCATGAGCACCTATCAGCCTGTGAAAACAGGGGAAGCGTCGGCCTGAACCACCATGTAGTACGCCGATAGATGGGCGCGTCCTGCACGTAATTCGGGATTGACAGGATTTGCAAAGGCCTGAGGCATTGATGGCCGGCGCACTGCTTCAGAAGCAGAGGCTCAGGCTAACTCGGTGATGGGCATCATTGCAGGAATTTTAGGCTCGGAGGGTCCATGCCCGGTGTGTGTGGTAAGGCTTGCTGAATAGAGGAGAGTCGAGACAAGTCCGACTTGGAACATCATGAGCACTAAGCAGCTGCTCTCCGTCGCCTGAGAGACATTCGTGGGTGGCTGGTCAGGCTTCCACGGCTGAGTGCCGGGCGGATAATAGTCATCGATTTGTTGTCAAACTGTAGAAAGGAGTCCTGAGCATCGTGCATGGTTATAAAGTGTCAGCAGCAGTGTAAGAGGCACACCATCATGGTTCATCTGAAGTACGAGTTGTTAGACGCCGGGCGTTTCGGAGAGGATTCGGGGAAGCGTCGTGGGAAATCGGAAGGCGGAACTCCCACGGGAGCTAGGCGCCGCTGCAGAGCTGCTCACCGTCGACGTCGTCCGCCAGCACTTCACCTCCATCGTCCATGGCGTCCAGGATTGCCGTTTCCTCCCTCAGGGCGTCAGGTACGGCTTCCCCGTAATTGCACTACGCGCGCACGACCAACATATATTGTCCAGCCTCCCGAGTCAGGCCCCAGGTCGTCTCCGCCCTCCCCCGGGCCCTCGCCGCGTGAGTCTATCCAGTGCCATGCCTACCGCCCATCCAACCAAAGTTCTGACTGTGTCACTGTGTCCTTGCTCTGCAAAAATGTAGCCGGGGCATGGCGAGCTCGTCCAAGCCCCCGCCGGAGGAGCGCGCCGCGGAGATCATCAACAGCCTCCCGTCCTCCCCCAACCTCGTCACGAAAACTGGCTCCGTCATCCTCGGCACGGGCCTGCTCGCGACCGCCATCTCGCAGGAGCTCTACGTCGTCAACGAGGAGACCGTCATCGCTGCCGGTTTCTTCATCTTGATTTCCTTCATCTACAAGGTACGTGTCGTGTCGCGGGTAGTGCGGTCCGCTTGGCGGCAACTTTGCCTGCACACGAAGGAATTGGGGACGTCTTGAGCGGTGGAATTTTGGCAAGCCATATATTCTGCGGCCACGTCCCTGCTGTCTACGTTGTCACATCCTGTCCACGTTTGCTAACCGCTTCTATGCGACAGGCTGTGAAGGAGCCGTACCGCGACTGGGCGCAGGGTCACATCGATCGCATCAAGAACATCCTGAACACGTCCCGTTCGGAGCACACCCAGGTCGTCAAGGACCGCATCCAGTCTGTTGAGCAGATGAAGGATGTCGTCTCCGTCACCGAGGGCCTCTTCGCGCTCTCCAAGGTGCGTATCCTCCCCTGACCCGCCTCACTCTTCCCATCTCAAACGTGTTCGGCCACCTGCGTAGGAGACCGCGCAGCTCGAGTCCGAGGCGTTCGTCCAGCGCCAGAAGGTCGCGCTCGCGTCCGAGGTCAAGGCCGTCCTTGACAGCTGGGTCCGTTTCGAGCAGCAGGCGAAGGAGAGCGAGCAGGCCGAGCTTGTCAAGACCGTCATCGAGAACGTGCTCAAGAACCTCAACAACGAGAAGACGCAAAAGGACATCCTTGCCGGCGCCGTTGCCGAGATTGAGCGTATGTTGCACTGTTCTGACGTTCCGAGTGTTGTGGGCTGATAGGGTTGTGTCTACAGAGCTCATCAAGAACAAGGCGATCTGAAGTACTGTAGTTAGCGTGCGGTGATGTCTGTAGACCAGATTAATGGACTGTTGACGTCTCATGCGATCTATCACTTCAATCTGCCTTTTCCTCCTGAACATACCTTTCACGGGTGGAGGCTTGTTTGCTTCGGGTACGTCCTGATGGCGACGGACAGTGATCCATAGTAGCAAAAGGAAGACTGTTCATGGATCAGTTTGTGAGTTTGTGCAGTGTCTACAGGTTTACACGCCGCACGTCGGTGTCCACATCGCTATCTCTAGTGTCTTTTTAACGCCTGATACCATGCACATCTCGGACTCTCTGAGCGAGATTCTTCCAACATGACAACGTATGCTGCGATGACATTCTACCGGTGTCGCAACGACTGGCGAGAAAAAAAAGCAAACCCTCGAAATGTGATCTATGGTAGACCCAGGTTGAGGGGAGCAAAAGTCTGGCCAACGCCGGGACCGACGACCTTGGCGTTATTAGCACCACGCTCTAACCAACTGAGCTAGTCGGCCGTTATGGAGTGGGCAAAATGCATTATCAAGTCCGGCCATAACACGGTACCGAAATGCCGTCACTTTCCCCGCACATCGTGCCGCCCAAGCTGCTATATCGCTACCTACTTACCTCTCTCCACCATGTCCACCCGAAAGAACTCCAAACAAACAACCGCAATGAAGCAAGCAAAGCTCTCCTTCGCGTCCAAGCGCAACTCCTCCACCGCGAGCGCCGCTGCAGGGAAGCAGGCGAAGCCGTCGACTGGCGTCCGCAAGCCTCCGCTCGCCCGTCGGGCGTCCTCCGCTGCAGGCTCGAGCCCCGCCTCCCCCGAGATCATCGACATCTCAGAGAGCGAGAGCGAGGTGTCGTTCAATGACGAGTATGTCGGCCCGGAGACGAAGAAGCGCCGCGTGAACCCGCCGCGCGGGGGTGCAGCGAAGCGGGCGCGGAAGGCGAAGGCGGAGGCGGAGGTGGAGGCGGAGGACGCGGATGAGGAGGCTGTCGTCGAGCCACTGAAGGAGAAGGCGAAGCTGGACCTCTCGGATAAGCGGTGGAGGAAGCAGTTTGGCGTCGTGCGCGAGAAGATGGGGTACCTCGAGCCTGGTGAGTTTGGATGCTACCGTGTATGCGCGGAAGCGGGGAGCTAACAGTCGGTATGCAGTGCATGCCGAGGGGCAAAGTATGGTACACCATATCCTGCGGGTGTTCGACTTGTATGTCGCTTCTCTTCATTTCGCTGGACTTTGGTTGACTTGTCCCGACATGTAGGTCCTATGAGTATGGCCCCTGCGTCGGCGTATCTCGCCTCGACCGTTGGGAGCGCGCCCATGCCCTCGGACTCAACCCGCCTCCAGAAGTACGCATATAAGCTTCTTTTCTGCCGCATATAGCGCTCAACTAACGGTGTGCCTAGGTCAAGGAGATCCTCCTCACCAAGGAAGGCTGCACGGACGAGCAGTTCACGCAGTCCGTCTTCCACGGCGAGGTCTGAAGGTCCTGTCAGCCGCCCTCATCCTCGCGGACCCCCCTCTTTCCTTCTCCTGGTTGTCCTGGTTTTCGTTGCTTTCCGTGCTATTGTGCTGTTGTGACGATGATGACGAGGACATTGTAAGACTGTGCTTGTAGTGCGTAATGTCATGTATCCGTAGAACGTTAGCTGTACTGTACGAATGTCTAGTTGCTTGATAAGTTCTTCGTCGCTGTGATACGGCTCAATCGAAATCATACAGCTGTTTGGGGCTGGTTTCACGACGAATTGACTGTGAGTGTCCTCTGCTCCCCCATCCAACCCAGCAGATGTACATTGCCATCGTGATATCCCCAAGACCTACCCAAGACCCAAGTACTGCAGGTGTGAGCGTGCTGGGGTGCAGTGGATGCGTTCTGTCCAATCATCCGGAATCCAGGGGCCTCCGTGCAACGTAGAAAGTGATCGCAGTAAGGACACAACGCATGGAACCCTGGGCGTGTGCACATACACTAAGGCCGAAACTTGCACACAATCACACCCGGTAGATTTGGTTCGACACGATGGAATTCTGAGCTTCACGAAATCCAGGAACAGCGTACTACAAAGAAGAGCACGACCGTGTCCCGAACTCCCATCCAGCCGGCGCCACACACAAAACTAGGCCAAGTACGTATGCGTGCGCGTGCGCCCGGCCGGGATCACCAGTGGGGGGAAAAGGAAAAGAGACCTATAATACGGGCGCGACGTGGGGGTTGGCGTGCGTGCGCGCTGCGCTGTCTAGAGACGCCTCTTCATCATCTTCGGGCGCGAGGTCGCGGCGGCGGCCGCCTGGCGCTGCGTGCCGTTGTTGCCGAAGCGGCCCTTGCCCTTGCCCTTGGAGCCGCGCGAGGTCGAGGTCGAGCTCGCCTGCGCGGCGTTGTTGCCGCCCGCCGCGGTGGCGGTGGCCTGTGCGTTCGCAGTCAGGTCTGCGGTCGCGGTCGCAACTGGGGAACGCCAAGCTATGTTAGCCCTGTACTCGAACACAACAAGAGAAGGGAAGGGACGTACGACCGCCGAGGAGGGAGTCGACGACCTCAGTCTGGAAGAAGCCGACGCCGGCGTTGCCCGCGTTGATCGAGGTGAGCTTGCCGGACTCGAGCTCGGCGGCGGCGTCCGCGTTCGCCTTGTCCGTGACCGCCTCCGCCTGGCCGTTCTTGCCCGCGTCGATCTCGTCCGAGGCCATGAGCGTGAGCGCCTGCTCGATCGCGAGCTGCACCGCCTTCTTCAGGTCGACCGCGTTCTGGTCCGAGAGCGGCGCGCCCGTCGGCGTCGTCGAGTTGCCCCCGAGCAGCGCCGCGTCGTCGTGGCCCGCGAACGCGTCGATGGGGATGTCGATCGCCGTGCCGGTGGCCGTCTTCAGCTCGTCGATGAGCTGCGCGGTGAGCTTCTGGCGGCGCTCGAGCTCCGCGATCGCGTCGTCGCGCGCCTGCATCGACGGGTAGAAGTGGCGCGAGAACACGGTCGTCTTCGCCTCGTGCGCCATCGCGTTGCGCTGGCCCGCGGCGGCACCCTTGCTCGACGCGGCGTTGTTGCCGGCCTTCGCGCCCGTGTTCTTGCTGCCAGTGGCCTTCGAGCCGGTGCTAGTGGCAGCACCGGCCTGGGCGACAGCGACGCAGCCACCGAAGGGGCCCGCACCGTTCGCGAGGGAGCCAGAGCCGGGGCCACCGTTGTTGAAGCGGAGGACGCACGCGCCGTTGGCACCAGTGCACTTCGTGCCCGCGGGGATCGCGACCGTGATGGTCGAGTTAGCGGGCGCAGAGCTACACGAACATCGTCAGCGACCGTAGCATGCGAACAAGAACAGAAAAACCTACTGAATGATGCCGTTCACACCAGGAGGCTGCGAGAGGACGTCGATGGGCTCCCAGGTCTTGCCCGTGGCGTCGGTGTTGATCTCGGCGGTGAAGGGTCCTCCGCCGTCAGCGTTGACCTGGAACATGCCCAGGGTGAGCTTGCCAGACGTGGGGATCGTCGGCAGGCCGCCGAACGCCTGCGAGACGGTGTCGATGGCGGTCGGGATGTCGACGGAGCCGGCGAGCAGGGTGGCACCGCACGGGTCGTCCTTCATGTTCTTCAGCACGGGCGTGTCGAGCTGGAAGGGCTGCTCGGTGGTGCCGCCGCGGGCGACCTCCCCGTTGAACGCTAGAAAACACGTTGTCAATGCACTGCAGCGTGAACAGGAAGTGCGAAGGTATACTCACTAACACCGAGACCAAGACCGCTGACGCCATTCGCGCCCTGGACGCCGTTGATGAAAGCGTGACCGTAAACAGACGAGACTGCGACTGAGAGCACAGCGATGCTCTTGAAGACGGACATGATGACTTCAGTCAATAAGGATAGAGCAAAAGGCGGGGGAACGAGCGAGCTTGGCAAGCAATGCGAAGACGATGGAAGGTGGGCGGACCGGCCGAAGACAGAGGTCAGGAAGGCGAAAGGGAGAAGGAGAGGAGAATGAACCCGGGAAGCCCAGCTACCAGAACCAAGGAAAGTATGGGGGGATGGAGAGCGTCGGAGGCCGGGCGGCGACTCTTATAAAACTCGGGCGTGCGCCAAGGTGATGTGAGGAGGGCGATGGCTATCGGAGGCGTGTTCTGTTCATCCGAGCGTCGTACCACGCCTCCTCCTGGAGACGGCGAGCAGAGTGGGCGTCGCTAGGGGGCGATCGAGGCTCGGACGCTGGCAGGGGAGGCGCAGCCGATGACCGGCTCGAGCTCGCGGGCTGAGCTAAGCGGTCCGCGCTGCAACCTGAGCGTCGATACGAACTCAGGATCATCAGCAGTTCATAGCCGCGTTTGTAGAAGGAATATACCAGCGCGGGCTGTGGACGAGCAACGGAGCACTAGAGCGGTCCGGAGCGCGATGGGCCACCAGATGTGAGTGTTGCGCCGTGCCCCCGCCGGATTCGTTCCCAAGGCGGGAGGTTACGTGGCCAGACCTCGCGAGGAATATAGACAGCTCGCTCTTCCATCAGACAGACGAGCAACGCGGTCGGTGGCATCTGCGACTTTCGGCAGGCAACGCGGGAGGAGGTGAGTGGTTGGGATAATCCTTGGCGCGCCTGCGCTGTCAAGCGGCCCGAATTAGCGCGCATTTAGCATCTGGAGGTGGAGGACGCCGCGCACCACAGCCTGTCGTCTCTGCGCGGCTTGATCAGCTTCATGGCTTCGCCGCGGGGAGCCTGCGCACCGCACACGTCCACGGGATGCGGCATAACAAGGGTCGTTGATGGTGGTCTCTCTCCAAGCCTGCGACGGGACGCGCGCGCCAGAAGCGCAGCCTACCCGGTGGAAACGCTGCACTTCTCCAACTCAGCTGACGATGACACGGCCTAGCGAACGCGTCCGAAAGACACCGGTGTGTGCACGTGGGACCGTCGAATAGCGCAGCCCGCTCTGGCGAAATTTGCTCCCGTGGCAACTCTGGCGGAGGGGGTGAACCCGCGCGAGGCGGAAGCGACGCGAATGGAACGCTCTGAGTCCGGGATACGAAGCCCGTGGCCCAGACGGAGTGCGGGATTGATGCCGTCCACGGAAGGTCCGCGGCGGCCCACGCCTCCAGACGTGCAGAACCTCGCCAGTCATCCGTGCCTTGCAAGGGACATCGGGAGGACTTCGAATCCAGTGTAGACTCCAGAGCCTCGGAATCGCTGGCATCTTCCAAGTACGAAGAAGCATACCCCCTGAGCAAATGACCGCTTGCTCTACAGCAGAAGATCGTTTTCAATCCATGCGAGCCGCTATTCACTTGCATCACTGTCCTCGCAACCCATGTGCTCTGCACATCAAAGCTGAACGCATATATGAGCCTAAAGCCCTCACGACGGTGCTGATACGATGCTCACCGGCCGCCAGATACATATACAATGCCCTATATGTCCTGCCCGAATCTGATATCTTGTCGTGCCGTGCAGGGTGTTGGCATGGCAGTGATCATGATCATGGCCGTGGAGGTGTGTGTGTAATACCGTGTGTGCACGCAACGGTCCGAGCACGTGGCGTCCGAGCATCTGTGCCTCCTCCGAGTCCTGGTCCAAGTCCTTGGAGTCGGTGCAGATCTGACTGCGCCATTTAAGCAGGTGTCGCTGAGATTCGCATCGTCTGCTAGGTGTCGTTGCGTCATAGAATTCAATCAAAACATCCCCTGCGCCTCTGTGTTGGTGAAATTCTGGATAGCGAGCAGACAACAAGTATACAGCGACCGTAAGCTAAGCGGCAACGTACATACATACTACAACAAGAGCACAAGAGCGAGGGAGAATGAATCGGAGCTGCTCACTCGATCGAGTCCACATCTGTCATTGGACTATCAGCCCCCATGGCGGCGGGAAGCAAATTGTCTGCCGCGGGCGCAGACGCATTCCGCGATGCCCCAGCCTCCTCACCGCGATCAGGCTCGTCAGCCTCGCGGGATTGGCCAGCAGCTCTCGACTGCGTCCGCGCATTGGAAGCCTCTGCCTGCGGCTCGCCAGCCGCAGCCTCATTGTCACCCTCCATCTCCGCAAGGGCGTCCCTGCAACACAGCAGAAGCTCAGCAACGCACGGAGGCACGGAGGGAGACGACGGGAACCAATACGCACTGGTACGCGTTCCGGCACTCCGTCCGCCGCGTGGCACTCCGCCATCGCTGGTACTTGCTCGTCGGCGCGAGCATCAACGCATCCAGGGCTGCACGAATACCGTGTCGTTAGCACCAGCCTGTGAGTGTGAGCGTGATCGCGCAGCTGGGACACTCACAGTCGTCCTCGCCCAGGTAGCGCATATTGCGATGGCGCACCCATGCCCTAGAGACGCGCGGTCAGCGCATTTCATGACAGCGAATGGGAGCGAGCGTACCAGTTGTTGATGTGCTTCTTCTCGTAGAAGCGGACGAGCTCCAAGTCTGGTTCTCGCGGAGGTGCCCGCGCCGCGACGCTTTCGGGCACCTCCGGGTCGTCTTCCTCGAACACGACTGCTGGCCACCAGGGGAAGGACTCTGTTCTGATAGTCAGTAACCTGCAGTGTACGTACTATCCAACGAGATGGGACTCACCAAATTTGGCCCACACTAAGCGGAGAGGAAGAGCCGTTAGCAGACTGAAGATGTCCTGTCAAACGTAGGCAACGTACCTAGTGTCCCACCCTCGAGCTTCTCACCCGGCTTCACCGTGATCGCACCCGGCTCTACCTCCTTCGGGGGCGGAGGTGGCGCGCGCCTCGACGAGCGGAACATAGCAGGTCCTTCCTCCGGTCGCTGTAGAACCCCCGGACGAGCTGCACTCGGGATCTCTGCATCTTGCTCCTCAGGTTCCCCTCTGTCCGACAGATCTGTGAGGTCCGAGTCGTCGTCGTCCAGCGCCTCCGATGATATCCGCGACGAGCCGGCGACAGGTTGTTCACGTCGGGGGGTAGGGGCGGAGGAGGAACCGGTGGCGGCAGCAGCTTCGCGCGCCTGGCGCGCGGCCTGCCGCTCCAGCTTCTTGCGGAGGTTCTTCTCGCGCCGCGTTGCGGGCGTGTCGAGCTCGTCGATCCAGATGATCTTCACCGGTTCGTTATCTTCCTCCTCGTCCTCCTCTTGGTCCTCCCCTTGTGCGGGTTCCTCCGCCTGTTCTTGCGTCGGCCCCACCTCTGGCTCCGTCTGTCCTTGCGCTGGCTCTGGCTGTGCTTCCGACCCCGGATCCAGCCCTGGATCTGACGCTGGCTCTGTCACCGGCCCTGGCATCGGTTCGTGCACTTGCTCCAGTACCGGCTCTTGCGCAGGTTCCTCTTGTGCCTGTTCCCGATCTGGATTCGATTGTGGTTCGGGTGACGGCTGTGATGCAGGCGCTGGCGTGACCTCCGGCTCAAGCTCAGGCTCCGGCTCGAGCTGTTGGTCGTGCTCTGCGTCGAGGATCGGTGGTTCTTCCAGGAAGTCCATCTCCTCGTGGGAGGAGTCTGGGGCAGCGGTTCCGGAGGGAACACCTTCTTTTTCTTCGGGGGCGACCTCGGTAGGGACGTCTTGGCTTCCGCTCGGATGAACGGCAGGGGTGTCATCAACGTCCATGGGCACGTCTGGTATTGGTATCAAGATTGATTGCGGTTCGGCAGAGGATTCCTGGACAACTGTCCGTGGCGGAGAAGGTTCGTGGATGGTTACTGGCTCAGGGGAGGGATCTGAGGCGGGTACGGGTTCTGCGGAGGTGGTTGGCTCGGACGATGGCAGCGGAGCAGAAGGGACACTTTCAAACACTGGTACATCCTTGGGCGGAAATTCGTGAACCTGATCCTGCGTCGTTGAAGTTGAGGGACCTGGAATGGCGTCGGATGGAATGGCATCTGCAGAGCTATTCACCACCGAGACGTCGCTTTCTCGCAGGTGAGCTGCTGAAACCTCGTGCATCGAGTTGTCTGGCGCTTCACCCTCTACCGCATGGGTCCATGTTCCCTCTCCAGGCGCCGAACTTGAGACAGACAAGCGAGACTTGTCGTGAGCTACGAAGTGTTCAGCATAGTCTTCACAACATATTGAACACACAGCGTGCTCACATATTTTCGCTTTCTTCTTTGGTGGCGGAAGCGGCTGCCGCTCGACACGGGCGCGACCACCGCGCTTCTGATCGGGCGGGAGAATCCACCCGCGCTCGAACATCGTGAACGACTTGCGGTTGTCGACGTTCTCTACCGTAAGCGGCAGATCCTGGGCGATATGCGCAGCAGATTTCCTCGGCTTCCTCGTCGGGACCGGCTTCGCAGAGCTCGACGCGGGTTCTCCTGCTTCGGGAGCAGGAGACGACTCGGCAGGCGGCTCCGTCTCTGGAGGCTGGGAGCTCCCGGTCGCCTCCGCCTCGAACGCGGCCGCGGCGGCCATTGCTGCGCGTGTCCGCGGCGCACGGAAGCCCGGCGAGTTGTCCAGGGCGCGCAGGCGTTCTTGCCGCTTGCGCTCGAGCGCTGCCTTGCGGTCGACCTTCGGCTTCGCCCGTTTCCCTTTCCCCTTCCCCTTGTCCGCCGGCTGCGGCTTGACTTTGGGTGGGGGAGGAGGCGGGGCGGGTGGGCGGATGTTCGGCATCTCGAAGCTGAGGAGGGACTCGATTGGCTGGGACATCATGACGACGTTCGTGTCCTGTCTGATCAGCTCCTCTGAGACCAAGAGCTCGAGAAGCTCGGCAGGTGGCTCCAGGTCGGCAATGGGTGGAAGTGGGTCCTCCGGAGGGGTTTGCGACACGGGGCGCTCGCTGGACAGCTGCTCATCCGCCGCCTGTTCGCCGTCCACTTGAGTGTCGTCGCGTAGCATCGCGTGAAGCTGGGCGTTGTCCATCTGTTCCAGCTTTGGGCCGCTGGGCCGGATAGACAATGTCCGGTCGAGGTCTGCGAATATATGCGGCATATTACCTGAAATCCGTGCGGCCGTCTTGTAGAAGGGGGTGTTGGCTTGATTGTAGAGCATCGCATTGTTCACCACAAGCTCGACGTCTCGCTATGAAGACATGAAAACTTGAGGTACACTATGAGGAACGTTGGCCATACCTTGAACCGGGCCAAGTCAAGATACTCATGACTGTCAAGCTTTTGGTCGATAATGTCCCAGCACATAGGCTCCTTGATAATGTCGTAGTAGTCGGGCACTTCGTTCTTGTTCACAGGGGACTTGAAATACCCTTGACGGTCGTAGCTGAGCAAACGGTCAATATGCTTCATGGAAGTCAGCAACGTCGTGCTCGTACCTGAGGATCTTCTCGAAGGTAAACCTGAGCGCCGGCTCGTGTGGGAAGAAGAAGCGTGATAGAACCAGCTGGATCTGCTCCTGTTGCTTCTGCTTCGTGCTTTCGCGATGCCGGACGACGTCGATGATCAGACGAACGCGCTCGAGATCCAGTCGTAGTCGTCTCATGTGCTGGAGGATCCATGTTATCTCGGTACCCCAAGACAAATGGTGAAGAGTACGTACGTCTAGCTTCATCACCTTTTCCTCATCCGTCTGATGCTTGCTACCAGACAGTGCGGTCCAAGGCTCCAAGTGCAGGCGCTTGAGGAGTGGCGCTCCTCGGCGGGCCTCTCGCTTCAAACTCCAGTACCTACAGACCAATTGCACGAACTCTGGTTTGTGTCGTATAGATATTCGTGAGATGTATTGCAGTATCCTGTTGACGATAATGCGAGGCACCAACGGTGGCCCTGGCTTGTAGGTCTTGGCGTATGCACGAGCTGTCTTATTGGACTTGGAGTTCGCCTGGCCACCTTCGGCGTCCGAGCCTTCTGTGTGTTGCGCTCGAAGAGCTGCGGCCCGCACTTCTTGCTGCTCGCGCTACTCGGGTGAGGTGTGAGCGAGAAACCTCCGTGCCGTAGTGCATCATCTTACCGGAAGGTGCTTCTCGCAGTAGCACGCCAGGGTAGGAGCTTCCGACCCTTGGGTAGCTTTCATTGGCATGAGGAGTTTTTCCTTCCTTGCACATGTAGCGTGAAACGCCGTGAAGCACGACGCCTTTGAGCACTGTATGCAAGCGCCTTCTCTGATGTCGCATACTGAACACCTCTAGAATAGTTCAGTCACAAGCACATCGAGAGAGAGAGAGGGGATTCCTGACCAGTCTCCAGCGTTGTTTGGATATCTTCTCCACGCCAGTGATGGGCTCCATAAAGACATCGTTCGCGACCGCCGTCTCGGGTACCCAGATCGCGCATAACAGATGCACCCAGTCTCCGGAGACGGTCTGCTTAAACGCGCCACCCTCGTTTGGGCACAGGATACAGGACTGGGGAAATCATTCAGCGACATTGAATACAGGCATCGTGTGTCCTGGGAGCCTACCACTGGGTTCTCAGGCGAAACGGTGCACTTCCTACACAGCCATTGACCCTCTGGAATGTATGGAACGCCATAGCAGTCTATAGATATGCCGTGAGTAAACGTGGAGTCCAATGCTTCTGCTAAGCGTACCTTGGTGGACGGCAAGGTTACAGCCATCGCAGAACACGATGGCATTTGTATTTTCTCCTTCGGAGTCGTCGCAAATGGCGCAAGTGGAGTCCTCAGAGGGAAGAGCCATGTCGGATTTGGGTATATTCTTCGACTATGGCAAAGGCATTCATGCTCAGAACCCGGGTGGCTGTTACATACGAACTTACCAGGTCGAACCACTCCTTCTCCAGCCGGTCCATCACGATCTCGAAGGTCTCGTAGGAGATCTTGTCCAAATGCTGAGCCTTTCGCTCGAAGTTCACGGCGTCCAGCCATTCCTGGTCTGTTCACGGTTGGCACCGACATACTGGAGCCAAGAAGCGTGCGCACCTTGCTCATCCATGTCATATTCCACCTGTGTGGCGAGATCACTTTCCAGGGGTTCTGTCGCGCGCAGATCAATACGCGTAAGGGTCATCTATGAACACGACTGGTCATACCTATGTACCGAATGTAGTGCTCCTCCGGTCGCACGAATTCCTCGTTGAAGTCATTGTCTGCCAGACGGCTTGGGTCACTACTGTGCCGCGCACTTTGGGAACTGCATACGTACAGCCGTAGGACCGTGCGACATGGTCGTGCACTCCGGCGGGTTGTTGGGTTACTTCATCGGTCACTCTGACAAAGGAGACCTTGGGTAAAGCGTTTGGCGCGGGGGAAGCACCTCCGCGAGCCATGCCGATCGAGCGCGTCCGACCGACCGAGCTAGAGCTCAGCACAGTCAGATATGTCTACCCAGCGCGCAGAGTAGCAAGAAGGTCGCGAGAGATATCGAACAGAGACGAGTAGGCCGCGAGGAAGTGAGGGACGGAGGAGAGTGGCGCGAGGCCCGCGACGCGCCCCGCGCCGTTCTCGTGAAGCGCCGTGCGTTTCGGCTGCGCCATCTTCGACATCGACCACGACGACCCCTACGATAACACTGCACACACCCTGCCATGGACCCCTCAGTTCCCTTGGTCGTCGATAACGGTACCGGCGTGAGCGTCATCCTCATCACCCGTCGTCCCCGGGGTACTCACCGTCCGCGCGCAGTTTGTGAAAGTGGGATATGCGGGGTCTAACTTCCCCGAGCATGGTGCGCATTGGTACTCGACCGCAACGTCTGTTATCCGTCCACTCAACCTGTGAAACATGCAGTATTCCCTTCCATTGTCGGCCGCCCTATTCTGCGTGCGGAAGAGCGCGCTGGTGGGTCAGCGGTGATCAAGGACATTATGATCGGCGACGAGGCCGCAGAGAACCGCAACTACCTGCAGGTCACGCAACCAATGGAGCACGGAATCATCCGCAACTGGGAGGACATGAAGCTGCTCTGGGACTACACCTTTGACGAGAAGCTCCGCGTGGATACCAAGGGCCGCAAGGTCCTCCTTACCGAGCCGCCTATGAACCCCAAGGTCAACAGGCAGCGCATATGTCAGATCATGTTCGAGGAATACGGCTTCCAGGGCGTGTACGTCGCCATTCAGGCCGTTCTGACCCTCTACGCGCAAGGTGTGTCTCCAAGCCTCCATATGCTCCCTGGACCCAGCAGCTTAAGGACCTTGCCGTTCCGCAGGTCTTACCACTGGCGTGGTCGTCGACTCCGGAGACGGTGTAACGCACATTGTGCCTGTGTACGACGGCTTCTCCCTTCCCCATCTAACGCGCCGACTGGACATTGCGGGACGGGACGTCACGCGCTATCTGATCAAGCTGCTGCTCATGCGGGGTTACGCGTTCAACCGGACAGCAGACTTCGAGACCGTACGGGAGATCAAGGAGAAGCTGTGCTATGTGAGCTACGACCTTGACCTGGATACGCGGCTAGCGGAGGAGACAACGGTGCTGGTGGAGAGCTACACGGTAAGTCTACCTCCGACTATACTTCCTTACAGCCCGGTTGACGGCCGAGTAGCTCCCCGATGGCCGAGTTATCAAAATCGGCTCCGAGAGATTCGAGGCACCAGAGTGCATGTTCCAGCCTCACCTCGTAGACGTCGAGCAGCCTGGAGTAGCAGGTGAGTAGATATCTGAAGCTATAGTCGACGCCATCCTGATGGACGCTCCCTAGAAATGCTCTTCCAGACAATCCAAGCGGCCGCCGTCGATGTACGGACGGAGCTGTACAAGCACGTCGTCCTCTCCGGCGGCTCGAGTATGTACCCCGGGCTTCCCAGCCGATTGGAGAAGGAGATGAAGCAGCTGTACCTCACGCGCGTGCTGAACGGCGACCCCACACGGCTCAACGTGGGTTTCAACACGTCCCTCCTTGATCCCGAGACTGATTGGGTATGCGGCTACAGAAATTCAAGATTCGTATCGAGGACCCGCCGCGCCGGAAACACATGGTCTTCCTCGGCGGCGCCGTGCTCGCGGACATCATGAAGAACCGCGAGGAGTTCTGGGTGTCGCGCGAGGAGTGGTTCGAGCAGGGCGTGCGCGCGCTTGACAAGCTCAGCCGGGGCGAGAACTAGATCGAGGACGGAAACATGCGGGATCATGCAGGGCATGCGCATGAAGAGACACCGAGCGGGCGCGGACGGTTAGGCAGTACCACTTTGCTGTAACGATGATTGAGAAGGAAGGATCCACACCATACAACGCATACCAACCATGTGCATGAGTACTCCGCGGGCTACGCGCGCGCCCAATAATGCGGCAAACGTCCTATAATGGTTTTATACAGTGAAGACTGAACTACTCTAGTGCATACTAAGTGGAGATTCCGTGGAATAATGATACATCAGTTGTGTCTAAGGTAGGTAATAGAGCTGAGTGAGGGGTGAGGGCATTATACCTGGGATACAGTGCGATCGATAGCGTGTGCATGAGAAATATACCCAAGAACAGAGGGAAGAAAGACCAGGGCGGGAGGCGGTATCATGACATGCGAAGGACGGCCTCGTAGATGGAGTACATCACCGCGGCGTTCGGAATGACACGCATGAGATGCGCGCTGAGACCGCCGTATAGTGATCGCGCGCCCTCTTCAGCGATGACGAGTCGTAGTGTCTGTAATAGACCAGTGTACTTCATCTTGCCGTCCACGAGCGGTTGTCGTAGCCGTGTTCGGATAACCTGTGGGCGAGCTCGCATCATAGGCTTGGTGGCAGGATGTTGGGGTATACGCACCTCGTGAGGGTAGGTGATGAGGGATGCGACGCACTTCGCCGTACCCGCACTCCCCAGCATGCCCAACCACTCCTGCACTCCGCCCTTCCCTTGTGTCCCACCAGTAAGTGCCTTTAGCCGCTCGTAAAGCACCCACTGGATCGTCCCCTCCGTCACGCCGAGATAGCTGGCACTCAATCCCTTGTAGAAGCCGCGAACTCCCTCCTCCCGGAAGATCTTTTTGATCATCCCAACTGACCCGCCAAAGAAAGATCGGCCCACGGGTGCCTCAGAAGGTCGATGCGCTTCTAGCTGAAGACGCGTCTTGACCACCCATATGGGATTTGTCGCGCTCCCCGTGGCGATGCCCGCGAGGGCAGCGGCGGTGAGGTGCACCCACGAGTTCTCTTCGCCGTTGTTAAAGCGGTTGGCTATGATTTGCTTGCCGTTGCCATATGTGAAGAAGTTGATGGAACGCGCGGGGACGACGCCGACAAGTGTCGGTCCAAGTCCCTTGAACAGCGCGCGCGGGGACTCCTCGCGATAGATATCACTGAATGGTAGTATAAATATCATGGCACCCTGATCATGGATTAGCATGCACTCACCGTAGTATATGACCGGTCTCCACAAAGTGCCATAGCAGGTTCCGCCGTGGCACCGCTACTGTTGTCGTGCCGTTGCCGGCTAGACTGACAGTAGTCACTTTCTCCTTGAACAGGTCCGACTGTAGGCGCGTCTTGACGACGTCGAACGGGCTGGTCACGATCGCCCCGCACATCCCGCCGAGCCTGCTGAACGTCAGACGTGTCTTCAAAACGCGTAGCGATGTACACGTACCCGCCAGCGACAAAGTGATGCCATGACTTTGCAGGCAGCCAGCTGGTTTTCGAAGGGCCTTCGACGGGTCTGGGAGGGGTGTCGGACATTTTGGAGGGAGGAGGTGGAGATGGACGAGAGAGAGAGCTCGACGGAGCCAAATCCGAGCAGCCGCGTTACACTTGAAGCCGTCCAGAATTTTTGGACGAGATAAGATTAGATAGACGCTCTTAGCCCCTGCGTCGATCGCTTCGAGTCCCAGCGTAACGGTTCCTCTCTCCCTTCCTCGACGCATCTTCGCCTCCGTTCTGGCCATCTCCTCTTTCGCTCTTGGCTTTGAGTGCGTCGAAATAAATCCTGTCAGCTATCAAGTCTGGATATTGAAAGAGACGGCACAGCCTAGCCTGCTGTCCTTCGGAGCAGCCGCCGACTAGTTAGCCGAGGACGAGCAAGCTATGTTTCAACTCTCGGTCATAAAGGTTCAGCCCTATCCCTCGTTGCGGGATATACACTTGCTGAAGCCCTGGCGCAGGATACGGTGGCGGTTCACCCGTCTCAGTTCGGTCTACCACCCCAGCAGGCCGTCACGAACGAGTTGAACAAGAAGTACGCCAACCGTGTACTGCACGACGTTGGTTTATGCATATGTGTTTTCGACCTCTCAGAGGTCGGAGAAGGCAAAGTGAGATACGGTGATGGATGCCTGTGGTACAAAGGTTGGTGAGTCAACCCATGGCCTTCCGGAGAGGCAACTGCCAACCCTATGTTTAGTCGTATTTCGAATGGTTGTGTTCAGACCGTTTGCGTCTGAAGTCATCCTCGCGAAAGTCAAGTCGTCCGACGAAGACGGTATCCGTCGTACGTCTCGCACCTGGTTATATGCTTCGTTGAGCTTATGTAGGGAATCTAGTAACTGTGGGCTTTTTCGACGACATATACGTCCCCTTGGTATACCTACCGGAGCCCGCAGCCTTGTGAGTCATTTGTGCGCATACCCGTATTGGCAGCGCTGAACTTGTGGCAGTGACTCGAAAGAGCGCGCGCACTTTTGGCTTCCAGGATCCGAAGCGACCTCCTCACATGAACTGCTAGACTCGGCCCTAACAGACCGCATGTACATCGACACCGGCGATGCGGTCAGGATCCGTGTGGAATCGGACGAGTTCCACGATGATGAGCCAGGCCCTCCGAAGGCCCACGAAGGAGTACAGCAGGTTCAGGAGAATCGACGATCACCATACACTATCACCGTAAGCCATGCGACGTCACTATAAATTCCCTATTGCATCTGATTCATGCCCCATTAGTGCTCTATGGCCGAACAAGGGCTAGGACCGACGTCCTGGTGGAGGAATGCCGGTGTCGAAACGATGGATGAAGGCTGAGTGGCGCAGCTGTGACGCTGAGAGCATGAGGGTCTGTGAGAAAGTGGGTGGTTTTTTCCCATGAAGTTCTGCGCCTACCGAGTGCAGCTCGCTGAACAATACCGGCGCAGATGTCAAACGCTACGTAGAGGCGCGCAGCTTACTCTGTACGACTATGATACATTCTGTGCTATTTCCCGGCAGTGCCACAGCAAGTGTCCGGTACGGTAGCACGCCGAGGGTCACGTCCAAATGCGGATAGGATGGTGCGTGAACGCTCGACTGAACCAGGTCTATGTCTGCCTCACAACGGTACCTGTGGCCCGACGTGTGATGAGCCGCTCAAAACTCCGGTAGCGCTCTGAGTGTAGCCCAACTTACTTGCACAGCATGACCGCCCAAAAGTCGACACACCCGTTGCTTAGTGCTGACTGCATATCCGGCCCCAGAACGTCGTGCATGTCCGCAGAAATGGCTCGCCGACCGCTCAAATGCCTCAGTGCTGTGGCCCATCCGTGTGCCGCCATAACGCGAGGCGCCCCTGCCTGCGCTCCGGAGTGCTGTACAAGACGGAGCGTCCGGGACCGATGGTCGGGAACACGTCTCTCCTGGTCCGGCCTCACGCGCCTGGCGTCTTCGTACGCGCACATCCCATCTCATTCCAGCGGCGGGATGATCACTCAACCCAATCTTAGGTCGCTTCCTCAACGGCACCGAGCTCGGTGGCGGGCTTCGCTACGCCAGCTGCCCATTACTAGATGGCGCAGCGAGTGCTATAAACAGAAAACCGACATGACCATTCCCATAGACGCATTCGCGCCGCCATCGAGGCTAGCGTCTCTGACGGGAAGCGATTCACGCGTCGGTGAGCCGCTGTCTGCCCAAGCCTCTCCGTGCTTCAGATTGACACCGTACTTCGGTCTAGCCGTGCGCCTCTCAGATTCGCTGACGCGGCGCCGCAACAATGAGCGCGCCTTGGCAGTGCAGCGGTCGGAGGATGGGTATGCGCTGGGACGAAGGACCGGAAGACCTCCAAGTGTGAAGGATATAAATTGGAACGCACAACAGCTGTTTCGACATCTCCTACGCAGAGATCTCCTCTCCCTGTCCACCGCAGCTCGAGATGTCCTTCTCTAGCCTTCGCCGCTCTCTGGTCTTCCTAGGTGTCTGCGGCGGCGCGTTCGCTGCGATCGGCCCAGTCACTGAGCTCGACATCGTCAACAAGGTCATCGCTCCCGATGGTGTCGCCCGCGACACTGTCCTCGCTGGGGGTACGTTCCCGGGCCCGCTTATCAAGGGGCAGAAGGTATAGTTGAAGTCTCCGACCTGCTCATGCCACCCCAAGCTAACGCCGTCACTCACAGGGAGACAACTTCCGTATCAACGTCGTTGACAAGCTGGTCAACGAGACCATGCTGACTGCGACTACCATCGTATGTTATCGCCCCTGTTCTGTTCTCCCGGTCCTGCTGACGGATGCTTCTCTGTCGTAGCATTGGCATGGTATGTTCCAGCACACGACGAACTGGGCGGATGGCCCCGCCTTCGTTACCCAGTGCCCTATCACTACCGGTCACGATTTCCTGTACAACTTCAACGTTCCCGACCAAGCAGGTGCGTTGCGACGCTATATGCCTACCTCACAATAGCCCTGAACATTCCCCTTTGCAGGAACGTTCTGGTACCACAGCCATCTAGCGCTCCAGTACTGCGACGGGCTGCGTGGCCCTCTGGTTATATACGACCCGTATGACCCGCAAGCGCATCTGTATGACGTAGATGATGGTACGCAGCTCAATATCTCCCAACGGAGCTAATGTCCAATCTCTTCATCTGTACAGAGAGCACCGTCATTACCTTGGCCGACTGGTACCATTCCCCTGCGCCTCTACTGCCGCCCGCTGCGTATGTCAGTTCACATCTGCACAGTGATCCTTTTCTCAGCCATCGCACAGCTTGTCGGACAGCACTTTGATCAACGGCCTTGGTCGCTGGCCGGGTAACCCCACTGCGGATTTGGCGGTCATTGAAGTCGAACACGGGAAGCGGTATGTTCTCTATCCCATCTCAACTATGACTAAAGCTCATATATTCGTTTCAGCTACCGTTTCCGCCTGGTCAGCACGTCTTGCGACCCGAACTACAACTTCACTATCGATGGCCACTCGATGACGATCATCGAGGCCGACGGGGAGAACACCCAACCCCTCGAAGTCGACGGCCTCCAGATTTTCGCCGCGCAGCGTTACTCCTTCGTTGTATGTTCACCGCCTTTCCGCGGGGAGGCTTGTGCTGACGATATGAATAGCTTAACGCTAACCAACCGGTCAACAACTACTGGATCCGCGCCAACCCCAACCGCGCTAACACCACCGGCTTCTCTAACGGCATCAACTCTGCCATTCTGCGCTACAAAGGCGCGCCGATCAAGGAGCCCACGACGAACCAGTCCCGCATCGTGAACTTCCTGAACGAGACGCACCTCCACCCGCTCACTGACGCACGCGCAGTACGTCTGATCCACCACCCTCCTTGTCTTACCTCCTTATCATTCGTCGTTTAGCCCGGGCTTCCGTTCAAGGGCGGAGTCGACTACGCCTTGAACCTCAACCTCACTTTCGTGCGTGACTTCTATCCCTCCTAGCCTTTACATCCGCTCACCTCACATCAGAACGGCACGGAATTCTTCATCAACGACGCTCCCTTCGTACCCCCAACCGTCCCCGTGCTCCTGCAGATCCTGAACGGAACGCTGGACGCGCACGACCTGCTGCCGCCCGGCAGCGTGTACAACCTCCCTCCGTACTCCACCATCGAGCTCTCCATTCCTGGAGGCGTGACGGGCGGCCCGCACCCCTTCCACTTGCACGGCGTAGGCATCTTCTCCCGGGCATCTGCGTTCCGCATGCTGACGCGGTGCCTTGTAGCACTCCTTCTCCGTCGTGCGCAGCGCCGGCAGCCCCCACTACAACTACGTCAACCCTGTGAAGCGTGACACGGTCAGCATCGGCATCGGGGGTGATAACGTGACCGTGCGCTTCGTGGTATGTCTTCCTGTCTCCTAGTTCTGCGCTCCCGGACTGACGAGCTGCGCAGACGGACAACCCGGGCCCGTGGTTCCTCCACTGCCACATCGACTTCCACTTGCAGGCGGGCCTCGCCATCGTGTTCGCAGAGGACACGAAGGACACTAAACTTGTCAACCCCGTCCCGAGTACGTCGCCTCCATTTTTGCACGCTGTGCAGCGACTCATGTATCACAACAGAGGATTGGGAGAAGCTGTGCCCGCTCTTCGACGAGTCGATGCACATCAACCCTTAAGCAATATGTTAAGACCGTGGCTCTTTCTTGCCATCCATGCCTAGTCTTACGTCACACTGGATAGCACAGTTATTGGGTGCATAATTGAGCTAATGGGATGTACGTTGTCGTGAGTCTCCTACTACTGTTTCCGCTACTGTACAGATTTAGTCTCGGAGAACTGAGTTCCTGGTCATACACGGATGGTCTGTTCATTGTATTTGCGATATGGATTGCTCTTCCTTTGGCTAAACACGTACGCCCTCCAATCGGCTTCACAGGGGCTACTCAGCCCACGTTCGTGAGCCCTCGAAAGTGCCCTGCATTCCTGTGGCCATGATGATGATTGCGGTCACCGATGAAGTCATCGTGAACGTAACTGGTTTTTGGTAAGTGGGCACACGACTTCGTCGAGCACGCGATCGACGAACGGCTCTTGCTCACAATCATGGTATAGTAATAACAGCGAGCACGACACATACGCGCTCTCTTAGCACTCGACGAGGTCAAGTTGGTCAACAACATGTTTCCTCCTTTCCGAAAGTGGTGCTGCGCAATGGGCGCTACTAGTGCGTTCGACCAAGTTCGGGATGGTTTCGGTGCGTTCGAACACGGCCGAGGTTGTCTGCTGCCGCCGTCCACTGACCATCTCGCGTCATCTGCCACGCACCAGACTTCTCTGGACCGTCGGCAACGCGTCGCGAAACTGGGGAGGTGCTCACCAGTGTCGCAACGGCTGACCTCATTCGCGCAAGAATGCCCCGGAAAGCACTTGGCGTAGCCAGAGGCCCAGAGGCTCGAGCCTCGCAGGCATCGTGCGCAGCGATATATAGGGAGTCGTAGTTTGGAGTGCTTGACAACGACTCTCAGCTACCCATCGCCATCCACAACCCGCGTCTTCGCTCTTATCACCTCAACCTAGTCCACCATGTCTCTCGTCAGCTTCTTCGGCTCCCCCATCTACGACGAGTTCGACCGTCTCTTTGACGAGGCGTTCTCGCGCCGCACCGGCGCAGGCGACAACAGCCAAGTCGCCCGCCAGGGCAACAACGCCCCTCGTGTCTTCAGGCCCTCGTAAGTCGCGCCGCATCCTTCGCACCATCTTCATATAATGCTGACCAACGCCTGCGCAGGATCGACGTGCACGAGGACAAGGAGAAGAACCTCGTGACCGCGACGTTCGAGCTGCCCGGCCTGAAGAAGGAGGACATCAGCATCGACGTGCACAACAACGTGCTCACCGTCTCGGGCGAGACGAAGGCGAGCGAGGAGCGCACGGAGAACGGCTACGTCGTCAAGGAGCGCCGCTACGGCAAGTTCTCGCGCTCGCTCCCCGTCCCGGAGGGCATCAAGGTGTGTACTGCCATGTCAGGTCGGGAGAGAGCCGTGGAGGAAGTATGCTGACGCGTGTGTGTCGACAGCCCGAGGAGATCAAGGCTGCGCTCGAGAACGGCGTGCTGACGGTGACGTACCCGCGCACCACGCCTGAGCAGGCCCCGAAGAAGATCACTGTTCAGTAAATCAGCAGATTCCAACAGCATTTCATGATGTGTCCATGCAATGTACTATAGCCGCGCAGTCCACTTTGTACAGTGTACAGTAGCATTCATTCACCGCGACCTGATGAACAGAAAGCCTCAGCCTGCCTGAACCGGTGCGAACGTCTCGGGTATATATGCCAGTGTCCGGG
Organism: Trametes sp. AH28-2; assembly: GCA_001304625.1. Classification (NCBI taxonomy): domain Eukaryota; kingdom Fungi; phylum Basidiomycota; class Agaricomycetes; order Polyporales; family Polyporaceae; genus Trametes; species Trametes sp. AH28-2. The sequence goes on along the minus strand of KQ464081.1, from coordinate 155,609 downwards.
GTGCGGTTAGTGGACCAACCCGCGTGCCGACGGATCCGCAACCCCGCACATCATTGCCTACAGACGCTCTGGAGGATAGATGTATGGATAGAAGCCCGCTGTCCAGGTTATTGATAGTCAAGGGTATGTGAGCATTTCGGCCACCCGCCGAGGGAAGCCCGAGCGAGTTGTCAGCGACACAAAGTATCGATATATGCCCCACCTCGCAGGCTGCAGGACTCGATAACTTGTGCTACGCCATTCACCGACCACTCTCGAACACTGCCACTCATGTCCGACAACAAGAAACTCATCCTCGTCATCGGCGCGACCGGCGCGCAGGGCCTCGCCGTCATCGACAAGCTCCTCGAGCCCGCCGCGGACGGCTCGCCCTCGCCTTATGTTATCCGCGCCCTCACACGCGACCCGACGAGTCGCAGGGCTCAGCTGCTCGCCGCTAAGGGCGCAGAGCTTGCGAAAGGTGAGAGTCATGGGTGCGAGACCCAGCCGTTTAGACCTTGCGCGACTGATGCTTGTCGCATCTCGTAGGGTCGTTCAATGATTTCCCTTCCGTTCTTGAGGCGCTGAAGGGCGTATATGGAGCGTGGGTCAACACCGACGGGTTCACCGTTGGGGAAGCGAAGGAGCTCCAGGCCGGGATGAGGATATTTGAACTTGCCAAACAGCTCGGCACTGTGAGGCACTACGTGTGGAGCAACCTGGACTACTCCTTGAAGGTCAGTGGCCGCTTTGTGATCTCTGTCATCATGTGCTGAACGCGCGCCGTGTACACAGAAGGGAGGCTACAACCCGGCGTACCACGTCGAGCACTATGACGGCAAGGGGCGCGTCGGCGAGTGGCTGCGGCTGCAGCCGTCCGTGGTGAGCGACGACGACATGTCGTGGAGCGTCGTCACCTCCGGCCCCTACATGGAGATGCTCAACATTGTCAGTACTTCCTATATGGGACATGCATTCGCACTCACCTTGTCTGATACAGGCCACATTCGGCCCGATTGGGCAGCGCAAGGATGGCACCTTCGTGTTCGCCTCTCCCATCGGCAAGGGCCACGTCCCGATGATTGCGCTTGAGGACCTCGGCTTCTGGGCGCGCTACACGTTCGACCATCGCGCAGAGACGTCCGGGCGCGACGTCGAGATCGCCAGCGACTGGGTCGGCTGGGACTACCTCGTCAACACGTTCACGAAGGTGACGGGGCAGAAGGCGGTGGTAGCGCACCAATCGCTCGATGAGTGGTTCGAGCTCTTCCTGCGCGCGGACCATCCCATCGCGAACGAGCGGTCGTACGGGGACGGGTCGACGACGTGGAGGGAGAACTTCACCGGGTTTTGGTCGCAGTGGCGCGACAACGTAATACAGCGCGACTTCGAGTGGCTGCGGAAGATCCACCCGAGCGGGTACACGGTCGAGAGCTGGATGCGGGCCAAGGAGTACAAAGGGCTGATCTTCCAGGAGCCGTCGAAGAAGGGGGAAACTGGAAAGCCCGCGTCGCTGTTGAAGAACACGGAGGACGACAAGGCTGTACTGTTGAACAAGGAGGCCATCGCACAAGTCCTGGCCAAGGTTTAGGCAGAGAACTCGGACTAGTTGTTACAGTAGTTGAAATAGTAACCGGCTTCATGTCAGTGGACTCAGATGAAGGAACATTGCAGACGCGAATAGACGCCGTCCGGGCGAAAGATGCGTGACATTCAGCACAGCCACCACCGCGTGGCTGTCACGCGGGATGAACGTTGTCAGAACGTCAAGGAGCGCGTCGAGCAGGTTCTCCGTCTCTTCTGAGTTCCACAGCGTGCGAAGTCCCTCGAGTGCTTCACGTAAACGCTGCACGTCGCCTTTCTTTGTTCTTCCTTCCTAACCACCATCATCGAGCTCGGCTGCGCTCGCCTTCCCGCAGCCCTTCTTGCCAATCAACTTCAAGTCGTCGGGCACATTCCTTCCGCCACCGTGACGGTTGCCTCACTGACAGTCATCCACAGCGCTGGTTTCGGCCATTCACGCTTGCCCTTTCCGGTCTTGACAACTCTTTGATGGCGGAGAGGTCACCTCAACCCCCATCTTCAGCGGCCATACCGATTCCCTCCTCATCTCCACAACCCTACTATGATAACTCCCGGGAGCTTGTCGGTTCACCGGAGCAGATCCACGTCCACGATGGGGGCTTGCGGTCCTTCATGAGCGCAAACTCTACTTCCTCCCACATCAGAGCTGACCAATCCAGGCCAAGCTTCCAGCGCAGCGTCTCGTCCTCAATACCGAACTCGCGGCGACCCGACCGAGTTTCTCGTGTACAAGAGATCACGTCTAGTTTTACAAGGCGCACAAACCATGAACGTCCTCCGGATCGCGAGTGGACGGTCTTCGGGCAACTTATGGAGGATGAAGCGCGACTGCGCGCATCTCCCAGTCGAACACCGGGGACGGCCCGTTCCACAAGGCACAACACCCCGCATCCCACCAGCGAGAGGATACAGTCGTACTTCGACATCGTTCCATCCCCCTTGAGCGACCGCAACCCTCCTCTCAGCGAATCTGCGGACGCATTGGACGATCGCACCGGAACCGCGCAGAATGGCGCCCCCGTGTATGCTCCTTCCTATTCCGACGACTCCTCAGAAGATTCGGAAGCCGGCGGCAATCCATCTCAGCCTCGTCTTGAGTCACGTCGGAAATGGTACAGCCTCCCGCAACTACCAACGATACCCACTCTGTCGCCTGTTCAGCGCAACATCTTGAAGTGTTGTATCGCATATTTCATCGGCTCGCTATTCACATTCTCTCCGTACCTCTCGGGCTTCATCGCAGATATCACTGGGGATGACCCGGGTGATCGTAAGCCCTCCCCTTCCGGGCACATGGTTGCGACAGTGTAAGGACAATCAGCGTACTCTGTCATTGTCTGGGCAAAGTTGACCACCTTGTCTACAGCGCTGTGTACTTCAATCCAGCGAAAACTCTTGGTGGCATGTTCGAAGCGGACGTATTCTGCACCATGGGTCTCTTGTTTGCGACATTCGTCTCCCTGACGAGCATGTCCGTCTACTGGTTCTTTGAGCTTCAGTCAGGCTGGGAATGGCTTGCCGACATCTTGGTCCTTCTGATGATTGGTGTTGGTATGTCCGGAGTAGCTTACATGAAAGTGTGGATGGCGAAGCCAACGTTCAACACCGGTATGCGTCTCTTCTATCCCATTCCAACGCATATAGTGACGTCTGCGTCCGTAGCTTGCAGTATGACGGCGATCATCCTCTTTGTTGTGTAAGTGGGAATAGTCGCGCCGCCTCCACCTTCTGACCACGTTGAATAGGGTGGTGAAAGAGGGCGGTCTACAGACTCTGATGCAGGTCGCGTTCATCGTACTCGTCGGCGCGCTCATCTCCAACGTCGTCTGCCTTCTGATCTGGCCGCAACGTGCGACGAAGAACCTGCAGAACAACATGACGAAGACGCTCGACTCATTCTCGACCCTCCTCGGCATGCTCACGCAGACCTTCCTGCTCGAGGAACCGCACGGCTTCGGCGCGGGCAAGCTGCAGCGCGCCGTAGCGGACCACCAGGCGTCGTTCACGAGCCTCAAGAAGAGCTTGGACGAGGCGCACTCCGAGCGCTTCTTTGGCGGCCCCGGACGCGTCGGGAATCAGGCGCAGCTGCGCGGGAGCTCCGGGCAGGCGTACCAGGACGCGATCGACAGCCTGAACCGGCTCGGGCAGCACCTGAACGGCCTACGGAGCGGCATCAGCTTGCAGCAGGAGATCATCAGGGGCTACCGGGAGGGCAAGATCGTGCTGAAGAACGCGCGGTTCCGCGCGGAGGACGTCTTCGCGAGCAATGGGAAGGGAAAGGTGGCGGATGTAGGTTCTAGCTCGTCTGCTCAGCTCGATGAGGAGTCGATGTTGCTGCAAGCGGCGGCGACTGTCTTCGGAGAGCTGATGGATGACCTCGGGCCTCCGCTCAAGGCGCTCTCGGTGAGCATCACATACATCCATCCACACTTGCAGTGCGCTGAATACGGCTCACTCGTGTCAGTCGACCTGCACGTCGACACTGAAGCGACTCCGCGAGGCGTTCGTGCACCCGCGCGACAACACCGACCGAACGACGATGGAACCCGCCGACTTCCACGAGCTCTCGGAGAACGTCGAACGCGCGCTGTTCACGTTCGAGAGCACCTCGAACCACGCAGTGCTGCGCCTGTACAGGAGCGGGAACATGTCCGGTCTCGACTCGCGCGCCTCCGTCGCCTCCATCACCTCTGAGAATCAGGTGCTCTCTGGGGACGAGAGCGAGAACATCTTCTTGGTCTACTTGTATGTACGCGCCATCGCTGAGCAGGGTTCATTGTGCTGATGCATGCGTTCATAGTTATATCTTCACCCTCCAGGAGTTCTCTCGGGAGCTCATATCGCTTGTTGACGCCATGAGCCGTGTCTGCAACATCGAGCGCGCGAATGCTGCTCGCGGCGGCCTGTGGGGACACTTCAGGGCTCTCCTCCCATTTGGCTCAGGCGGGAGTAATCCCTTGCGGCGCAGAGCTCGAGAGAAGCAGCCGAGGAGTATCCGCAAACGACTGTGTATGTCTTCGCGCCGGTATCACCCATCTTCCGCTCATTGACCCGCCCCTGCCTAGCCGCGCTTTTCGTCCCGCCGCAGCCGCACAGGGCCGTATCGTTCCCGAAGGTCACGCCGCACGCTCCGAACACGATCCAGACGCCGGCGCGGGAGAACCTGACGTTCATTGGCCGCGTCAAGCAGTCCATCTGGGAGATCGGCGCGCGCCTGAAGCAGCAGGACGCGAAGTATGCGATCAAGGCGGGGATGGCGACGGCGATATTGGCTGCGCCTGCGTTCTTCGAGAAGACGCGGCCGGTGTTCGTGGAGTATAGAGGGGAGTGGGCGTTGATCTCGGTACGTTCAAAACGCCAGGGCATGGGATTTGGGCGCTGACGCCTAGACACAGTTCTTTGTGGTTATCTCGCCAACCATCGGTGCTGTAAGTTGCTTCTTCGGTTGTCCATGGCGCATATACTCACATCGCGTAGACCAACTATATGGGCGTACATCGTGTGTTGGGAACATTGTGAGTATATCGCTCTCTGTTTGTCGTCGGCAAGGCTGAATACTTGTGTTCCAGGTTCGGCGCGGCTACAGCCTTCGGAATCTGGTCTCTGTTCCCCGAGAACCCCTACGTCCTGTCGATCTTCGGCTTCTTCTACTCCATTCCTTGCTTCTACTACATCGTCGCCAAGCCTACATATGCGACCTCTGCGCGCTTCGTGCTCCTCACATACAACCTGACCTGTCTTTACTGGTAAGCACGGTCATCCCCGCGAAGCCTGATGCTTGACTCACCGCCCACCTGCATACAGCTACAACCTGCGCCAGAAGGACGTCGCAGTTTTCGATATCGCATACCACCGTGCCGTGGCCGTGACGGTCGGCGTCGTATGGGCTGCGATCGTCTCCCGATACTGGTGGCCTGCAGAAGCGCGGCGCGAGCTCAGTCGTGCCCTTGGCGAGTACGTCGACCACCTTGTGCAAGTGCGACGTGGAGATTGACTGCGTCTTGGTCTCTAGGTTCTGCCTCAACATGGGCTGGTTGTATACGCGCTTGGTGGCGTTCAACTCGTTCTCCGACAACGACCTCCAGATGCACGCGCTCGAGGAATACGACTCGCCGACGGAGGAGACGCGCCTGCTCGCCGTGAACCCGGCCCTCTCCCAGTCCATTCAGCACTTCATGGCAATGTGAGTATCCCAACTGCCTCAGAGACATGGATGTGCGCGACACTAACGCCTTTGCAGGGAGCTGCACCTCCAGATCAAGCTGATCGAGCTCCAGGGTCTGCTGTCTCAAACGCAACACGAGCCTCGGTTGAAGGGACCGTTCCCGGTGGCGCTCTATCGCTCGATCTTGACGAGTCTGCAGACGATCCTGGACAGGATGCATAGCATGCGCTGCGTGACTTCTCGGGAGGAATGGTGAGCCCGATCTTGTTCCTCCTCGTCTTGTGGTCTATGGACGCTGACGTCTATGGTAGGCATACGGTACGGACCCAACTAAGGTCGAGGATGTGTTACCCCTTGCTGAACGCCGGCATCTTCACAGACCGTCAGGCACGACTTCATTATACCCGTTAATAGGGAGCGTCGCGAGATGGTCGGCAATGTCATCCTCTACTTCTCGGTCCTCGCCGCCGCTTTCAGACTCAAGTCGCCGCTTCCCCCCTATCTACCTCCCGCCGAGGACAGCCGCCAACGTCTCGTACGTCCCGTCCTTCCATGCCCTTCTCACCTCGCGCGCGCGTCTGACCCCGCCTGCGCTCGTCCAGGTGGACGCGATCCGCGAGCTGGACGTCGTGCGGAACCGCGAGATCAAGGGCTCGCGGCACCTGCTCTTCTTCGCGTACGCGCTCACCATGAAGGCCGTCATCCAGGAGCTCGACTACCTCGGCCGCACGCTGCAGGACGCGTTCGGCGTGATCGGGCAGTCGCGCGAGGCGTTTGAGGCGTTGTTCGAGGAGCTGCCTAATGCGGGCAATACGGTGTAGTGGAACAATTGTTCGGCCCACGAGATCCTCGAATCCTTGTATGTTCGCTGAACGTAGCCAGAAGACTACAAATATCTCCACGACGATTTCTTCCAGACTCATACCTTACGTCCCAGTTCTCAGCTAGACACGTTCTTTCTTATTATCGACACAGTATTCTAACACAATCCGGAGCATGGGCGTCACCGATCTGAACAGGTGGGCCAGGGCAGTCGACCTCTCCTCCGCCGATCCGGAAGGGGAACAACCGTCACCATTCCCCCCGATGCACTTCCGACTCCGCGAGGGAGGTTCGGTTCACTACTGCGGTAAGCTCACCGTGAATGTTGCGCTCATAGACTCCCGCTCATTGCGCCACAGTGCCAGTGACAGTGCGCGAGCCGCGGCCGGTCATCCGGAACGTGCACACGCACCCCCCAAGTTGGCATATGCGTACATGCGTTGTGCCCGTCAGCATATGGTGGCGCGGCATGATGTTCCTTCCGTATTTTTGGTGTCCGACAAGGTTCAAACTGAAGTTGGTAACCGCTTGCAGAGCACTGAAGCGCCTACTTGATACACGCGTCTTGACCGTGCGCATCCGAGTCGCTACTTACCCGTCCGTGGCAAGGCCTGACCTGGGCAAGTGCATAGAACTCACCAATCCGGACGCCTACCTCCCATGTTGACGACGATGCATCGTCTCTGCCGACATGTACGAGGATGACGCACCACCGGACCACCTAGGCGCTGGATGTGGACCGATCTTCCATACACCGTCAAGCCATTGAACACCTCGAGGTGGACCGCAGAAGACGTCGAAGTCGCGCACGAGGCCCGGGTATAACGGATACATGACATATGGAGCGCTTTAGCCGGTATGCAATCGCGACTCGTGTTCTCTGACATTGCAGGTTATGGACACATCCTGAACTTAGACGCGCCGAGGAAAACCTGATTGGTTCTTTCATGTTGTCCCGAGCCTTTGTGTTGTCAACTTGATGCATACTACGTGACGGTGAGCAATACATGTATGAGCTTCTTTTGTTCGGAGGGGGCTGATACGTTGAGCATCGCTCCCCGGTTTTTATATAGGTCTCGGGCCCTCATGTCCCGATGCCACAGGATGTCCACAGTAATCACAGCAGAGCGGAAGCCTCCATGACCATACTGGACTGTGATCGGACGCCGTGTGGCATGTATGACACCGGCCATGCGCTGTGTGGCTGGGAACAAGCCATTTTCTCACGCCAGCCCTGCTATAAGCCGCGTTAGGGCCGTTTCATACGCTCCCGACGCTCCCGGAGTCGCCCATATCGACAGCAATGCCTGGTGCCCCCAACGAGACTGTGAGTAGTTCGCGTTTTATATAGTTCTCTTGAGGTCTTCGGGCTGATGCCACCACGATGCTAGCAGAAACAATCCGAGACGTCCAGCCTCGGAGATACCTCGGAGAAGCGGCCTGAACCTCCGAAAGCAACGTACGAGGTACATCCTGCATTTCCTAGCATAACCGTCCGATTGTCTGATGCCGGCGAACAGGAACTAACAGCAGCCAGAAACAATATATACACTCCGGAAGAAAAGACGAAAGCATGGTCGAATGTCGCAGGGACGGTGCAAGTATACAGCAATGAGATGATCAAACGTTGGATGCTGGAAACGGACGCTTACCTCCTCTTCGTACGTGGTCTGTTCGCCTATCAGGAGAGGATTTAACAACGTATTCATTCACCGTGAAGGCGGGCCTGTTCTCTGCAGTCCTCACCGCATTCAATGTGCAAGTCTATCCCCTACTGCGGCCCGTCGTGCTTGACCCCTCCATTCCGATCCTGCTACAGATCTCCGCCCAACTCGCCAGCCTCTCGGCAGCTGACTCCGTACCTCAACGACCGAGTATCAGCGACCCACCCGACGCAGATAGCACGCTCGGCAGTGTCCCAGGTTGGGCCATATGGCTCAATGCCTTGCTGTTCTCAGGGCTCGTCCTCAGCCTCGCGGCAGCGTTCGTTTGTATCATTTCCAAACAATGGTTCAACGAGTACAGCAGCGGTATATCAGGATCTTCTCGTCAAGCCGCCCGAGTGCGCCAGCACCGCTTGGACAACCTCAAGGTGTGGCACGTGGGGGATATAGTAGACGTTATCCCTATCCTACTTCAGCTCGGCCTCGCATGTTTTCTGACTGCAATTCTGATCCTGCTCTGGAACCTACACGACACCGTTGCCGCCGTCGCGTCGACTCTCGTTGGCCTCCTCGTCATCTTCACTCTCATCATCACCATCCTGCCGCTCCTGAACCGTAACTGCACCTATCTATCCCCCCAGGTCCGGGGGCTCCGCTCAATATGGCAGCCCAAGTACCTCGCGTTCTGGTCCTGTGCCTCAGTGTCGTCCCTCTGCGAAGCTGCTGCCGAGTTCTTCTGTAGGATCGGGCCCCACTGTCCCTCCCCCTTTGCATTACTCATTCCCTCTATCGAGAAGACTTTCCGATACCTGAGGAGTAGGATCGCGATGCCGGATAGCTCTAGTTGGAAAGAGCGCAAAACGACGTGGCAGGGACGAGAGCGTTCGGATGTCAGGGCGAACAAGGTCGACCTGGACAAACGAATCCTCCTCGAGGCGTACAATCTCACCCTTCATCCCGACGCCCTCTCCGCCGCTACCGTGTGTCTCACGGACTACGACGATGACTTTGTTTGCGATTACTTCACAGGACTGCATAGTACCGCCCGAGAGCATTTCGGCCCGACGGTGGACACCCAGGACGGCCCCCTTGGTCTCGGGAACCAGCATCAGCTGTTGTGGATCCATGTCCTTCTGTGCACGTCTGGGCGAGATGGATCGTCTTTGCCAGCGGACAAAGCAAATGCCTTGGCTGTCTATTTCGCTTCCGGAGGATGGGCATCAAATATGCAGGTGTCGGACACCAAATGGGCCCTATCCGCTGTGGAGTACCTTATGGAGGAATGCGGAGACACGGGAGTCGGAGGGCTGTCTTGCCTGGAAGAGGACCTGTTGAGTGAGGAGAGATCCGCTCTACTACGAGTAATCAGCAGCCAAATCGGTGCTGAAGTCTCCAAGAGTGTCTTTGCAGAAGGTGAGCAGTGATTTATGTATGAAATTTCGCACAGGACACTCATCCTGCCACTTCATAGCTGCCATTCTGGCGTATGCACGGGTTCGCCGTAGCGAGAAGCTCCTCGCGCGAGGGACTTCGTATGACGCGCAGGCCGCTCACACGGCGTACTTCAAACGCGTCGCCTGGTTCTTGCAGTGCGCTAATCAAGCCATGGTATCATCCGGACCGTCCCCTATGCAAGCCGATGACCGAGTGGAAACTGTGCGCAGCTACGCTCAAGACGTTCTCAACCACTTGATCCACACTCTACTCGACTTCATGCAGCAGACTCCACAGACAATTGACGTCAAGACTCTCGAGAACGTCATGGACCGACTCTCGTGGCGCGGTCCGGATGACTGTATGGCACTTATACGGTGCATCCCTCGCGGCCTGGCAACGGACATTGAGCGCCTAACTGAAGCTCTCGAGGCCTCTGACTACGGGGCGCGCTCCCAATCGGATGAGTCCTCAATATGGTGGATTCAGCTAGACGCGAGGAGATTGCGGACTAAGTTCTTCACTATGTACAAAGAGCTTGATGCGAAGTATGTGTCACTTACCTCAGATCTGGGTTTCGCGTGTGAACGGGATATACTGACAGATCTTGGTGTCGCACAGGACAGCCGCTCAGGATCCGCCGGAACCATCTGCAATCAACATACCTGAATCCCAGGACGTTGCGCTTCAGTCGGGAGACTTGATTTCTCCGGCGGACGATTCCGAGAAGGCGCCGGACAGAGACTTCAAGTTGTTGAGCGGCCAGGCCTCTTCGAACGCTCCCCCGACTTCGAGCCCTACAAGTCTGGTTCCATGAGGAATTTGTCGACCTAATCGTGCGTCCACTCACACACTCCATCGGCGTCCACCTTCTCAACCACTCTGCAGCCTCACGTCCGTGTTGCTCCTGTGCCGTCCACGGAGATGGCCTGATACTTACGTTCCCGCCCCGGATCGCCTAAGTTCCATTCTGCCCAGATGTACGCGGTACCTCGAATAACGCCTCTTTGATGACCCACCGTGCCATGCTCTCCTCCATATGCAATTCCCTGTACCGCATCAGATACAATGCTCGCCTCCCTCCCCAGCTATCGGCTTGTTTGTCACGCTCCATACCGAGCGGGCTGATACCTCCCGTCGTCCTGTCGTCCTTTTGTACCATGCATGCCGAACGTACGCCATCACTTTGTATGCTTCGCATCCTTAGGTAGAATGTATTAGGGCCGGTGTTACAGATGACACTCGATTCCTCATTGAACGGTACATCAAGGGAAGTGTCGGTGTCTACGGGCTGCGTGCGGCAGAGCTCGCCCTCTTCGTGGTAGAGCGTCACGGGCCCAGGGGCGCGCTCGAGGTTCCGCATGATGCGACATCTTCCCGCCCAGCCGTGGTGAGCACACTGGCCGTGGACGGCACGTCGGGAAGTGGTAGGGCATGACTGCGCGGTACGTACCTGAGACAGGCCTCCAGTATACAGGCTGCGTCGCCCTGCTCAGCCCTAGCTCGCAGCTTCTCCGTCGGGTAGTTCTCCAGCCAGTGTGTGGTGTACTCCGACACCTCGTCGAATTCTGGTTGCTCGCGGTGGTCGTGGCAGACCTCGTATCGGATGAGCACGTGCAGTCGGAAAGCAAGGACATCCGACTGCAGAATTCGTTCGTCCAACTGGCATGGCACGTCGTGAGTGAAAAGGCCCATGTCGAGACAGAGTACTCGAAAGAGGTCAATTCGTGCAAAAGAGCATAAGTACTGGTGCAACGCTCCGAGCCGCGGGGACGAAGGCATACTGTATAAGCGCCAAGGTGCAGCACGCCCTGACGAGAATGGAAGGTGTTCAAGTTCGATTGTTCTGTGTACGGTAGCAATCAGCGATGGTAGGCCGGAACGCTGGTAGAAATCCGACTACGCAGTGAAACAACATTATGATGTGTTAGCGACGCTTTCTGGGGTACGACGAATAATGTCATCAAAGGCCCGTCCACCTTCCACCCAAGAACATTGCAGCCACTCGTTTTTCTCGGTTTGACTGAGGCTGCCGGTCCCGTTGTGTTCATCGTCGTGTCCCGAGCCTTGACTCTCCACCTTCTTCCACCACGAGAACTGTTCTCCGCGATATATGGCTCCGTTGTCGACTGACACCGAGTTGCTCCCGACCGCGAAACCGAAGAGTTCGAGTCCCCGGAGAGATTTGGAAAAGGTACTATCAAGGGCGCGTTTGTAGCATTGCTGAGTGGCTCTGACCTCGTTTCCGTCGGGTTCCAAAGGTATATGCACATACACCATGGCGGCGAGGAGCGTCGGGGGTCCAGGAGCCGCCAGGCTCTCCTAGATAGCCATGCCAACAGACAGGAGATTGAGTAACGGTGGTATGATTCGAGGTAGAGTCACGCACCAGCCAGTCATCGGAATCACGCGTTTCCGACGTCGACCTATCCACGACGAGCCGCAAACACCGCACTCTTGCCAGAGCGGGCGCATATGTCTCCCAGAACGGCCGATCGAAGCTGGCCTGCATGCCGATGGACAGGCACAGCGGCGACGCCATCTGCAGGACGTCGAACATCACCGAAGGATCCCATGGATGCTCATTTGCCAGCATCCCGTCTACTTCCAGCGTGCGGACCGGGCGCGAGAAGCGCAAGAAGGCAAGGGATGGGATGTCGCCCTGAAGGGTATCCAGGGCGCTCCACCACATATGCGGCTCGGGGTCTGGGTCCACGAACTGGACGTTGCGCAGCCGAAGCGTACGGAGCCTGGGCGCGAGAATAGCGAGCGTGGCTCGAGGAGGTAGCGCGGGGATGCCGCTGAGGAACAGCGTGTGGAGCGCGGGTAGGGCAGGAAGGCGCATGTTGTCTTGGATGCCGATTCGGGAGTAGTCTTCCTCCGCGAGCACGAGCTCTTGGAGGGTCGGCGCGCATCGCATGTTCAGGATGACGCCCTGTGTACCGGCCGCCCAGGTCGAGAGACGGAGTGACGTGAGGTGGGCGCGCGAAGTGATGGCGTCCTCGAGAATCTGCCCTACGGTCAGGAGCAGCTCTGCGCAGGAGAGCGAGAGGTGCGCGAGGTTCGGCGCTCGAGATATCAGCTTCGCCAGGGGTAAAGGTGCCGCGAAGAGGGCCGCTGGGGCATTGACGATATCGGGCCCGATAGTGAGCGCGCGCAGGTATGGCAGGCGCGAGGGGACGGCGAACATGAACGCGCTGAACTTGGCGAGTTGTGTGGCGGAACCAAACGAGACGTCTCGGACCGCATGCCGCACAGACACGGGTCGAAGAAAGGAACATGTCGAACCAAAGCGAAGGGCGTCCCGAGAGGAGAGGTGAGGGATAACCTCTGTGAGGATATCGGGGTTTAGCCTTGAGGTAGTCATGGTGGTTCGTGTTCAAGATAGGGCGCGAGAGTGGACCGCCCGATCCTCTTGTCCATATAAGTTGCAGCGCTTCATCCAGTACGAACTAAGCGGCGTGCTAGCCGTATAAGGTGCCTCGTACCAACCTGTTGTCTCACTTTCAGGAGTGTTGCCTCTCAAAACATCACGCATAAATGAATGTTCACCTACTCCCCTCAGTCACACCCCTGAGAATGATATGGGGAAACGCTGGAATGTAAGTTGTGGCGAGACCGTTCGACGCGTCGAGTTTCATCACAGGAGGTCAATCCTGTTCAAGCCGTCTTGTTCTTCAGGTATGACTGGGCGCGGGCAATGTGAAAAAGAAGCGTCAAGCAACAATGAAGCAAAGTTGGTTCAGAGAACACAGATGATGACGGAGCATTTACACGAGCGTCTAGTATGTAGCACGCCGCGTGGCTCACTTCCCTGAAGTGAACGTTCGGCATATGAGCAGAAATATGATACAGTGGAAGGTATGACTATGATACACACATGGTGATCGGACTTACAGTGGGATACATTGAGAGACGGAAACACAGCGTACGGCGGAGCTCCTCGTAGAACCATGAGGTCGACACCTAGGGCACAGCTCCGGCCTGCGTCTGCCTCATCGTCTCTTCGCGAATATATATCATCATCTCCGCCTCCAAGGTGTTAGAAGTGACGCTGATGTAACCGCGGGAGGTCCCTGGAGCAGGGATGTCGACGGTGCGAGCAGGACCCGGTGAAAGCGCAGTGGGCACGGGCCTGTGCTCGCCGGTCTCGGTCCTAGCCGGGCCTGCATCACTGGGCCCGCTCGACGGCGCACCTTCGGTCGCTTGCTCGATCCCGAGTAGCTCCAGTGCGACGGACTTCGGCTGGTGAGTGACACCGGGCACCCAGCCCTTCGAGCCTGGCTTGCACACAGCCTTGTGCCTCAGCCAGTCCTGCAGAAATCAGCATCGCGCCGAACGGGCGTGGAGACGAATCGGCTCACCTTCTTCTGACATGCGACGCTGCAGTAGTGTGGCTTGAGGTCGCGCGGGCATGGTCCCGCGCACTTCCTGAAGGCAGCTCGCTCTTCCGCGCGCATTGGACACCCTTCAGCGCCGCAGACGTACGCGTTTGGGTCCTTGGCAAGCTTCCGCTGCTTGATGCGCTCTTCCGCGTAGAGCTCGTCCACCCTCCGCGTGACCGCACGCCATAGCGCGCTGAAGCGTCGACTATGAGTGATCTGCGAGACGTCGATGCCGGCGGTCTCGCCGAATTGGCGCAGAAGGAAGCCTGCATGGAGCACGGCAGGTGAGACAAGCCCTAGTTTGGCGCTTTCGTTCGCGTGGTGGAGCGCGTGGGTGAAGTGGGTTATTCTGGCGGAGGGCGCGTTGATACCCACCCTCAACGAGTCCGGGCGCTCGAGGCGGCGCTCCGCCTCTGCGAGACTCGCGCGCTCAGCTGGGGAGGCGAACACCTTATCGAGGTAGGCCTGGGCTGCGCAGGAGTGCGCTTTGGCTCGCAGGGAATGTGGGGCGTCGTCACCACGATAGAGGGCATGGCTTGGGGTAGTAAGGACATCGAGTTGGTAGAGCGCACCCTCCGGGTTCTTGTTCATCCCGCATCCGCTGAGATACCTTCGAGAACATGAGCTCAGGATCGAAAGCCAGGAAAGGGTACTGAGGGCGAGAATTTGATGAACTCACCTCATGGCGACCTCCAGGAAGGCTTCGAGATCGCCTGTAGCAGCGCGGAGCAGAACCTTGTCGGAAGGAGTCTCGAGGAGATACTTCGAACATTGCTTGGTAGCGTTGAGGTAGTCCGGGTCGTCGTGGTAGTCGAATAGACAGGCGACTCTCGCGCTCACGTATGTGTCCAACCCGGGAAAGAATGGCGTGCTCTCGTCCAGTTCAACCGCAGTAACGCATGTCCGTTCGCCCAGACGCAAGTTGGGTTCAGCCATGGCAAGTATATATGGAATCCACGCACACGACTGAGGAATTCAGAGAAAAGATGAGAACGGCTTCATGAATTGGAAAGGAATCTCGGTCAAGTGCGCGGACAGGCGCTTACTGCCTGTATCCGCTCGTCGTCTGAGTTTGAACCTGTCACGTTGCTACTCACCGCCACCCGCCGTCCAGGAAAAACACATTTGAATGTACGTGTTGCATCTCGTCGTGGTGTCTTCCTGGCCAATTGACCATCATTCACAGCAGCGTGTAGCCCTGACCTTGTGTGACCGGGATATCAACATATCCCACAGTTGAACATCCGGCAACTCGTCTTCGAATCATAGCCTCCCTGAGGATCACCACCCATCGCAAACCTTAAAGGGTGGAAGTCTCTTCTAACCGCTACCGCTTCAGAAAATCTCTCTCCCAGCAGATATGTGAGGGAAAAGTTCCATCTTTTTTATCTCGGAAGCAGGACACCTGATGTATCGACAGGGTCCGAAATGCGCGCCTTATGACCGCCATTCTCTCACAATATGAGCTTCTTCCCCAGTACCCTCATGTACGCACCCCAAGGCCACGCCTTCCCTGTCAAACGCAACCCCGAGTGTTTCCCAACTTGATTCTACTGCCTCTCCGCATGAGCCCGGACGTTCAACATCGGAAGCTGGGCACTGCTCCGTGCCTGGCACGGCTGATGTGCAGTGCATCCGATTTGCAGTTGACGTGCTCAGTGTAAGTTTAGAAACACTCGCTTCCTGGGCGTCCCTTAGGGTGCTCTACCCTTCATATTTTATATCCGCGAACATCTACAATGCGCTGGAGTCGTTCGCCCATCACCATCACTTGCACCCGTACTGTATTCACGGTTCAACCGTCAAGTCCAAAGGATGTCTGCGGCACCTAATGACGGCTCTAGTGCGATAGTAGAGATGTTTGCGACATTGTACGTCTATATCACGCCTTCTTACTGGATACGACCTTGGCCTAATGGCATTACTTCTCATCGTTGCATAGGTACAAGCTCAACCTCATCGGATTAGCACCGCCTGGTACGTAGCAGACTCAGTCCGTTATGTGAGCCTCCGAGCTCAGTAATTCGCCTCGCACCCCTCTTCCCAGTTATGTTCCTCTACGAGTACATCGTCACCTTCGATCAAGAGGTATCCTTGTTCTGGGGACGCAAGATCACCGGGGCAACGGTTTTGTTTTTTGCGACGCGATACCTCGCTCTCCTCAGTTACGTCGTCTTCGGACTTGCACTGCTCGCACCTATTCACTCGGACAAGGTTCGTGCATTCCTCCGGCATACTGCAGTATATCGAAGGACACTGACTGCCGCGCCTTTCAGAGGTACGCCGCCCATGTTCACTTCATATCACCCCGGCGCAAACAAGACGTACGGCCTCTCTAGCTGCACGGTCCTCGCCAACTTTCAAGCCTACACGGGAGTCATCCAATTCATCGCTTGGGGTGGTAAGTTGCTTTGTGCCGTATCCGTAGAGCGTTCCTAACGGCTTCTCTTCGTGCAGCGTTCTCCTCTCTGCGTACCCTGGCGTTGAGCAAGATGAACCGAGTGCTGGCGTCCGCGGTCTTCGTCCTGTCGCTTGGCCCCTTTGTCATCAATATGGTATGCGACGCGGAGCTGAATTCATCGGGTCACGGCTCGCATTCTCACGTTGGTTCGCAGTGGCAGGTATCAAATGACTTGGTCGGAGTCATAATCGAACCGTTTGGGTGCATCGGCACGAGCAACACAACGCCCAATGTGGCCGTGATGTAAGTCCTCCCTCTCCAGCTTTGCGTTTTGACCGCATTCGTTAACGATCCCGTATAGGAGTACGCCGCACGTCTACGCGATCAGTCATACCCGTAACTAACGTGAGGCATCCCTACAGGCGTCGCCATATCGCGCTCTTGCGCTATCGTCGCGGATATCCTGGTCCTCGCAGTCACCTGGCGCTCCAAGCTCACAACTTCCGGAGTCGTGGCTGGAACCTCTTCCTCGCCTCTGGGCAGAGTATTGCTCGTGAACGGTATGTCGACTCATCGACTGCATCACGCGGTTCTGACCACGTTGTGACCTTCTAGGCACGATCTATTTCCTGTAAGCAAATACCCAGCCTTCGAGCGCAACGTTGTCGTGCTCAAGGGCCCAACAGGGTCATCGCCATCTTCAACATCCTACAGATCACGCTCACCCCCATCTCCGTAAGGCTCCATACACATTTCTAGCCGGAGACCGTGCGTTTCGCTGACCCCGCTCTCCGACTGGCACGATTCCCAGATCCTGCTGAGCGCGAACGACGTCAGCATCATCACGATATTCGGAGACCCGTGAGCAGCACTCCCTTCGTCTCTGGGTCTGCGCTCTGTGCGCTCGGAGTTCGCTCACACGCCGGCCGTGTACCAGGATGTCCGCCATCCTGATCGCGCGCTTCATGATGGCGCTCCAGTCGACGCACCAGCGCGAGCTCGGACAAGCGTCGACGGGAGGACTGGGCGGAGAGGATAGGAGCCCCGCCGATGGCGACTCGTTGCGGTTTGCGTCGAGGGTCATCGGCTCGATCGGCGCGTCTATCCATGCGGGACAGGACACGAGCCTGTTCGACGACTACGAGCTCGAGGGCCCGGAGGAGAGCGTTGGTCCGGCAGCGGAGGACGAGTAGGCCTTGGGCGGCTGCGTGTTGAGGGGGTCAAGGTCGACGTTGTCGTCTGTAATCCTTGCGGGGTGCAGTGGTCGAGGCAGCTTCCTGATCAGTTAGTAGATGGAGATCAGACAGGAGGAGGGGTTCCCCGCTGGCTCCGCGGCGTGTGCATCGCCTTGAGGTATTTTACTGTATGTACAGAAACGCGCTCGGAACATCATGCTCATGTTCGTACGCCCTGCTTGGCGCATTTGTAAGCGCGCGCCATTGCACCAGGTCGACGGGGGCGGAAGGTGCGCGAGTTTGATGTCGACTGCAGCCTTGAATGAGCGGAAATGGGGGGACGTGTAGGAGAGGAGGAGGCATATGATACATCTAGAGACAGGACCCAACCTGACATCATGCTGCGCGTCCCATCGCAGATCATCCACGCACTTGATATGTGGAATAGCGTGGTTAATACTCCCAGCTTGCCCTAGTATGCTCAAAACATACCTCCACCGGCGTGTCCCATCTGCCGCATGGCCTCTTCGCGGATATACTTCATCATCTCCACCTCCAACGTGTCCGACGTGACGCTGATATAGCCGCGGGATGTTCCAGGAGCGGGGATGTCGACGGTGCGAGCAGGGCCCGGCGGGGGTACCTTGAGCACAGGTCTCTCCGCGCTCGTATCAGCCTTCGACGACCCCGTGCAACCAGAGCCGCCAGCGGCAGCGTCGTTTTCCGGCTGCTCGATCCCGAGTAGGCTGAGCGCAGTAGACCGCGGCTGGTGGGTGACGCCGGGCACCCAGCCCTTCGAGCCCGGCTTGCATAGCGCTTTGTGCCTCAGCCAGTCCTACTGGAATCAGGGTCAGGTCGACACGCATATGTAAAGTGGCGTACCTTCTTCTGGCATGCGGCGCTGCAGTAATGCGGCTTGAGGTCGGGCGGACATGGCCCGGCACATTTCCTGAAGGCAGCGCGCTCCTCCGCGCGCATAGGGCACCCCTCGGCGCCGCACACGTACGCGTTCGGGGCCTTCGCGACCTTCCGCTGCGTGAGGCGCTCTTCCGCGTACAGCTCGTCCAGCCTTTGCGTTGCCGCGCGCCACAGCGCGCCGAATCGGCGCCCGCGCGTGATCTGCGAGACGTCGAGGCCCGCGGTCTCGCCGAACTCGCGCAGCAGGAAGCCTGCATGGAGAACCGCGGGGGAGACGAGCCCAAGCCTGGCGCTCTTGTTCGCGTGGTGGAGCGCGTGCGTGAAGTTGGCGATCCTGGACGAGGGCGCGTCGATGGGAACTAGCCGTGACGCCGGGCGGCCCCAGCGCCGTTCCTGTACCGCGATCTCGGCACGCTCGGACGGGGTGGCGAGCACTTTGAGCAGGTAGGCCTGGGCCGCGCAGGAGTGCCCTTGGGCCTTGATCGCGACCAGCGCGGGGTTGCCGAACCATGGCTTGCCGTTCTCGTGCGAGTCGAGGTCGGGGTCGAGGTAAACGAGCGCTCCTTCGGGACTCAGCCTTGGCATTCCACACATGCTGAGATACCTATGAGGGGAGTGAGCTCCGCGTCGCGACGACTAGCGGCCGCTGGGCACGTTGCCAGGCCATACTCACCTGATGGCGATTTCGACCCGTGCGCGGGGATCGCCGTCACACGCCATATTGTTGATCTGCTGGGTGGGCGTCTTCGAGAGGTAGATGGAGCACTCCTTGGTCGCGGCCGCGTACCGCGGGTCGTCGTGGTAGTCGAACAGGCAGTTGACGCGCGCTTGCACATATTGGCCGATGTTGATGATGGACGGCGTGTCCTCGTCGGTTTCGACGAGGCTGACGGAGACGCGCTCGCCGAGGCGCACGTTGATCTCAGGCATGAGGGGATGCTGGACGCGTCGAGGGGAATGCGGGATGGTGGGAGGTGGAGAGCGGCTGCGTAAGGTGGTATAGGGGCGAACTTGCCTACAGGAGGTCCGTAGGTTCAGATCGGGACTGGGGCCCAGATCTCGATTTCGTATCCCCTAAGCCTCTGAAAGGCGGTGAGCAGTACGTCAATTCCTGTGGGCTTGATATCTGAGTGCATGCAGCATGCACGCCCGGCAACTGAAGCAATTGGATCGCCAGACATAATTGAGGCTGGTACCACGCTGTGCTTCCGCTGCATTCTCGGCGACATATGGAACGGAGGATCGAATGAAGACGCGTCTAGGCAGCGCTACATACATAGGCGACGTATGCCTATATAGCTACTGATAGAATGCATGTTAACGACTGAAGCATACGCAAATGAGAGAAAGACGGACTGGCGAGTCCTCTACCCCCGGTCATGACCCGTCGTCAACTTCGCCATTTCCTCACGAAGAGCCTTCATCGACTCAGGCTCCAGCGTGTTCGAGCTAATCTGTATCGACCCCCCGGGGGCGTCGGGCGCAGGGATGCTGATAGTACGAGTCTGGCCTGGTGGGCCGAAGGTCATTGGCTGACCCGCAGTGTCCTCTGCGCGTTGGTGAGTGGGCGCTAGATTTCCTTTATTTGCTGCGGCCTCGTCTGCACCCTCATCCTCGTCCTCATCTCCAAGCTTAAAGAGGGTCAGTGCCTGTGCCTTGTCTACGATTTTGGGTGCCTTGGCGGAGCCGGCTTTGCATAATGCTTTATGCCTCGGCCAATCCTGCCTTGTCATGAGCAACTTCGCCAGTATCAGTTCATTCAAAGACATACCTTCGTCTGGCATGCTTTGCTGCAGTAGTGCGGCTTCAAGTCGGGTGGACATGTGCCAGCGCACGCTTTCAGGGCCGCACGCCCCTCTGCGCGTATACCACACCCCTCGGCGGCACAAACGTAGTCGTTTGGGCTGTTGTCAACCTTCTTTTGCTTCTTGCGCTCTTCGGCGTATATCTCTTCCATCCTCCTGGTGAGGGCACGCCACAGGAAGCGCATATGCCGGGACCGTCCCATCTGGGACATGTCTACGCCGAGCTTCGCGCCCGTCTCGCGCGCTACAAGCCCGACCCGGAGCACGGCAGGCGAGACGAGTCCGAGCCGCGCGCTGTGATTCGCGTGCTGCACCGCGAGGACGAGGTTCGCGACGGCAGGGTCTCCAGAGGCGTTCGCCTGCAGAGTCGCCGGGCGGCTGAAGCGGCGCTCGTCGATGCGCAGGCGCGTCATCTGGGCGGGGGTCGCGGTGAGCTTTGCGAGGTAGGCGCTAGCGGCACAGGAGTGCGCCTGTGCGAGGACGGAGGGGGACGCGCGGTCGCCAATGTAGCGGCCGCGGTCGCAGTTGGGGTCGAGGAGGCTGTCGAGGACATAGAGGGCGCCCTCGGCGCTGGTGTTGATGGTGCCACACCCGCTGAGGTATCTGTGTGAGCCACGTCAGCGCCTCTGAGCTCAGATGAATAGGAGGACGGCTCGAGACGACTGACCGGATCGCCATGTCGAGCACGGCCTCTACGTCCCCCGCTGTCGCGCGCTCGACGATACGCTCCCCTGTCCACTCGGTGAGGTGCCGTGAGGCCTCTTTTGACGCTTTGGCAAAATCGTGGTCGATGTGGTAGTCGTACAGGCACGATATGCGCGCCGAGATATAGTGCTCCATGTTGTCGTAGAATATCTGGTCCTTGTTCAGCGGGTACATATTCACCGAACCGTGGATTGGCATCATTTTGAGCGGTTTTTGGGAAAGACAGCTAGTGGAATCCACTGGCGAGTCGAGTGAGTGATGGGAGAAGAGAACAAGGATTCTGAGAAGGTATCGGTGCGGAGTACGCGTGCGTGAGCAGGTGCGACCCCTTACGTTTCTCTACGTACCTGGAATTCAAGAACGCCACCCCGACTTTGGCATGGTGGCGAGGTCCGGCTGTTTCCGGTGCCGCTGTTGTGGACCAGCATGCTAGGTACATCATACACAGGCTGAGGAATGTCATGTTGCTCACAGTATTCAAGACAGGGTATCTGTTCACTTCCTACAGGTGACACCACGCCATCTGGATAATCCCAGGCTGATGAAGCTGGTGGACGGTGCCACGGTGGAGGAGCAAAACACCTTGCGTCGATCCGGATCTGATGGATCGGCGGGCAATCGGCCCGCGAAGTAGCGAGAGAGCGTGAAGCAGGCGCCGAAGATTTCTGATCACTAACGACCACAACGTCCTCCGCATGACTCTCCTCTCTCCTCCGTCTGCTCGTCTACCACCCATCCGGAGTATACACGAGCACTCGGTCGAGGCTCTGGAAAGTCTGGTTGAGTACCTCCGCACCGTCTACAACCCGCCCGTACGTGGAACCCGTCGCGTGGATCGGAAGGCCAAACATAACGGAACCGGAGAGAAGGACGGAGATGAGCTAGCCCATCTGCGCGCGGACGAGTTCGAGCGGGCATACGCCATACGGTGGCTCACCAGTCTGGTCGCGCAAGCCTCGCTCCTCCAAGACACCGCGGAGAGCAACGACGAGGATCGCGGGTTCGACGAGAAGGTGGACGCGCTCATACAGCGCACCGCATCCCTCCTCGCCATCTGCGCCGGGTCCGCCGCGGCTGGCACCCTTACGCGACGTTTTCAATATGCGTCCGCTCTCCTCGACTCGCCCATTGAGGTCCAGCTGACCGACATCCCAATTTCAGTGGAAGAGGACGCGGCCACCGTCGGCGCGCATACGTGGGGAGGAGCGTGTCTCCTTGCCGAGATGCTCGTCGAGGACCCGGGGCGGTTTGGACTGTCCGATGACGCTGTCGCGCGTGGTCTGCGAATACTCGAGCTCGGTGCGGGGACTGGGCTGGTGAGCTTGGCCATCGCGAAGTATCTCTCTGCGCGATGTACCCGGGCCTGCATCGACCTTGCCGCGTCTACCATCGTCGCCACCGATTATCACCCTGCCGTGCTAGAGAACCTCGCTGGGAACATCTCGCTCAATGCCGGCGACAACCTCGTCTCGCTCTCTTCGCTCGCGCTTGACTGGTCCGAATGGTCGCATGATGCGGGCAGTTTGCTACCCTCCACTCCTCCCTTTGACGAGTCGTTCGACCTCATCTTCGGCGCGGACATCATCTACGAACCCACCCACGCGCATTGGATACGAGACACTGTGACGGCACTGCTTCGCCGATCGCGCCGTGCTGCAAGCAGCTACGACGCCGCGTCCTCCCCGCGCTTCCACCTTCTCATCCCGCTACGACACACGCACGCGTCGGAGTCGCGCACCGTGGAGGAGATTTTCCCCCGCGCCGTCCCTAACGCCCTTGCCTCTGATCCCTCGGGCGAGATTGGATCCACTGAGCGGCTATGTATTCTGGAGCAGGAGACGATTGTATGCGAGGCTGGGGACGCACGACCTGGCACGGAGGTCGAGTATGTGCACTACGTTATTGGTTGGGCTTGACTGTTGTACTCGGCGTAATCTTTCTCCTCGTTCTTTGGTTTATGCAGGCGTCGCACCGTACTGATAGACAATAGACATAGATTGTATGTAGAACACACTATCTAGAGCAGGCTATAGGAGTAGTACCCCACGATCGCAACTGTATACTACAGCCCTTGTTATACGAGTATGGGCTCGGTTCCGCAGGGCTCGAGGCACCACATAAACAACATTGCGTTCAACGTAGGGCGCTCATTTCAGGTGAATGAGACCCAATGCATTACAGTTGTACGAGATACATGGCAGGCAGATAACGGTAGTAGACTAACCGTCTTCCGCGGAGAAGTGGAAGAATGGCTACATCCACTCAGAACACTGCAACAACACAGTCAGAATCGGAGTCTATCGGTGAGCGGTGCTGCAGGAACTCACCGCGGAGGCTGTAGCTCGGGCCGTCGTCGTTGTCGTTGAAGTTCGCCTGGCAGCGCACCTGCCCGCCGGGCGGGCAGGTGAACGGGAGCGTGTTCGTCCCGCTCTTCTTCGCGATCTGCGTCGTGTCGTCCGGGTTCTGTCGCACACGGTGTGTCAGCATCAGACGTTCCACGACCCGAGGCGAGAGAGAGGGGGAAGAGGGGATACGCACATCGACCTCGACGGAGCCGATCTTGCTAGTGTCGCCCGGGAGGCAGCCGGTCTTGTCCGTGACCTGGCAGGTCCTGCGCGCGGAACGTAAGGTAAGCACGCGCTGGAGATAGAAGGCGAGAACGCGTACTTCTGCGTGCCGGGCGTGCAGGGCGCGGTGATCCACCAGACGAAGTGGCCGTCGCCGAGCGGGCCCGTCGAGCCGCAGCCGGAGCGCTTGGCGAGCGCGATGCTGCCGTCGCCGGAGCGGGTGACGAGAGACGCGTCGGCGGGGGACGGTGTCGCGGAGACGAGGGCGGCGGAGGCGGCGAGGGCGAGGATGGCGGAGAAACGCATTGTGGAGATGTAGTTGTGGTGGGTGGCTTGGCTGGTGGGAGATGTATCTGATGTCTGGTGGACTGCTGAGGAAGTTGAGGCGAGGGTGTCGAGCCTTTATACATCTCGGCTGCCTCAAGGCAATGCTGGACTCATGAGCGCAAACGGCCAACTGTCACCTGGGTTGAGCATGCTCTCGACGAACCGGAACTGCTTCCGGCGGTTGAGAGTGGGTGATCTTCGCAGCTAGCGGCAAGACATGCAGTAAGCACTCCATCGAGTCGTGTTTCAAGGCGTAGCAACCGAGGTGTGCCCCACCTGCGGGACTCCTTCACAGCGCAACTGACCGCGATGGCCCATGTGAGAATCGTGAAATCGCTGCAAAGCGGACAAGCGTACAGACTGCGAATGTGGAAAGGTGACGCAATGGGGCACTCACCGAAAGCGTCTTATCCGACGGAGGTCGGGCGGCGGGGTGGACATCCAACCGGGCAGTACCCGACGAGCGCGATGCGCTGCCAACAGTGCCAGACGCAGTTGATGCCCAGTTCGGGGTGCGTTTGGGGTGTCACCTGGTCCACCTGCACTCCATCGGGTAGTAGTGTGTACGATGCGAGCTGCAAGGTACTTCTGAAAGTCGAGTTACCTGCGGCATGCAAAGGAGGTCACTGTCACCGCTCCGATCTTCCGGAGGAGAGTGGTGCTCATTAGTCCTGTGCCGCAGCCAGCGAGCACTCACTATAATCTTCAGGCTTCTGAAAGCCTTCCTCAAGGTTGACATTGTTACAAGCAAAGCCTGTTTGAATTGCTGCAGTAAGGGAGGCGTTACATTCAGTGGACGTCCTGCCCGTGGATGTGGTGACAAGACACTCAAGTTGTGGCGCAGCTGCGCTTTGAGCGACATACAAAAGGGTTAGGGTTCGAACGGCTACGATTGCGGCAAGCCGGCTCCGAAGCGCGGCTTCATCCCGCCCCACTCCGCCGACTCTCCCTCACCGACACACTCACCGAACAACTCATGCTCGACGGCTCTGGTCAGCATGCACTTGCATCGCACCGTGCGCACACTACCGGACGCACGCTGCGTACGATGTGCATCCACTAGCTCATCCTCGTACCCCTTCCCGACACACGCCCATCCAACCCCTCACCAGATCTTCCACCTTCCGGCTGGTGCAACGCAGCAGCAGGTCAAGGCACGCTGTGAGTCTTTTTGTGGTGCTCACGCTTATGATTATTCTCTAGCTAACCGCCCTGGGCAGACTACGAGCTCGTGCGGATACACCACCCCGACTCTCCGTTCGGACGGGATCTATCTCCTGCCGTCCGACACTCTCGCTTCCAATCCATCACTGCTGCGTACGACATCCTCAGGGGAAAGAGCACAGGGTCAGGCGGCCCAGTGGACGTTTATCGCGCGGAGCTTGAACGCCGAAGACGTGCTCGCGCCGCATACACCGCTTCACGAGGTTACTCGTACCCCGGGCCGCAGGAGCAGACATGGTCAGCGAGTGCCGACGAGCGGTGGAAGGATAGAGTTATACTGGTTGTGGGGCTCATAGTGCGTGCCTTTTCTCTTCTTCCGCCTGTCACGGACTGCTCACGCGATGCAGGCCCTCGGAGCGGGTCTCGGACCTGCGTTGGTCTGGCCGTCGTACCAGGCGTCGTACCAGGCCCACCTCTCCGCCGCAAAGAACTTGGCGGACGCTCGTAGAGAAGCGCGCGAGTTTGGTGAAGAGAGACGCAGGGAGATCAGGCGGAGGGTGCAGGAGTACAATGAGCTCAAGGCCGCGCAAGAACGCCGGCCAGAAGACGAGCAGAAGACATAATATCGGTGTGTGGATTGTATACTAGTGTATCATATCGCCCATCCTTTCTTTGCTTTTCGACATGTATCGGATGCGTTACCTCGCCGCTACGAAAACCCGTGGATTCACTCCACCGACACTGCGTTATTCTCGGCTTGCCAGGTCGTCACAATTTCACAAATCGACTCAGTCAATGCACACAAGCTGGGCAGCACCGCTACGGCTCGAGAACGGCAGAAGTACTGGTCCTTTCCTGTGAGCGTGTTACGTTATTGGGAGCTGTCGGAGGCGAGTAGCCTCATAAACATCACAACCGGCCAGATATGGCTCCATTACTGGTCGCGCTGTGACCACGGCTTTGTTCTGCACAGCGAACATAGCGCGGATCGTCAGGGGGTCAGACTCGTGTTTCATGGATCCACAGGACTGCGGAAAACCGGTGCTGCCAGGTGCCGCCGCCCACATCCGACCTCGCGACATCCGCAATGAGTTGTGGGCGCCCTCTCACGAGCCACACGGTGAGTACGCATCATAACGCATCGCCACCGCTCAGCTCTCCGCCCGCCGTGCGCGCAGTGCGCACTCCACCTTAATGAAGCTGCGCGGACGGCGGTCGGACGTCCAAAACGTACCCCGGAAGGTTGCTGGCAGCGCATTGCGGCGCGCTGTCGGGAGGTGCCCGACAGGGTCTCTCTGCGAGGAAGTTCACGGTCCGATGCTGGTCGGACGGCAAGCGTGGTGGTATGGCATCACCTCTCCACGTACGCAGCGTGTGGTCCTGTGCATCGCGAGGTGCTCCTGCTCGCAGCGTATGTCGAGGACGCGGCGCTGCCTGTCGCAGTGGTCGGTTGTGTCGGGAAGGAGAATGACCCGGTGGAGTGCATTCCCGTTGCCCGGTCTTGAAACGAGAGGGGTGGAGTGCTCACTTCATCTATCTTTCTTCATCCACCAAGACCGTACAATGCAGACAGAGGCACCGGTTGGTAGGCGAGAGGGTGCCCAGGGAAGAGGACACTTGGCCCGTCGCGCAAATGGGCCCAGTGTGGAGGTGACCGACGCATATAAAGGCTCGACACACTCGCCTCAACTTCCTCAGCAGTCCACCAGACATCCTCAGAGACATCGTCCACCAGTCACTTCATCTACCAAACCCACCTTCACCAATCACAACTACCTCTCCACAATGCGTTTCTCCACCATCCTCGCCCTCGCCGCCTCCGCCGCCCTCGTCTCCGCGACACCGTCCCCCGCCGACGCGTCTCTCGTCGCCCGCTCCGGCGACGGCAGCATCGCGCTCGCCAAGCGCTCCGGCTGCGGCTCGACGGGCCCGCTCGGCGACGGCCACTTCGTCTGGTGGATCACCGCGCCCTGCACGCCCGGTACCCAGAAGTACGCGTTCTCTTGTTCTATCTCCAGCGGGTGTTCACCGTCCGTTCCGCGCGTAGGACCTGCCAGGTCACGGACAAGACCGGCTGCCTCCCCGGCGACACGAGCAAGATCGGCTCCGTCGAGGTTGACGTGAGTGTCGTGACATGTCCCGGCATGGGCCTACCCCTGCGCTGAAATCAGGCTGACACGATGGCTGGGACAGAACCCGGACGACACGACGCAGATCGCGAAGAAGAGCGGGACGAACACGCTCCCGTTCACCTGCCCGCCGGGCGGGCAGGTGCGCTGCCAGGCGAACTTCAACGACAACGACGACGGTCCGAGCTACAGCCTCCGCGGTCAGTCCCAGCGGCTCCTCTCACTGCTAATGATGTGATGCTGACTGTGTTGTAGTGTTCTAAACGGGATAGCCATGCGCACGATCCAGTCGACCGTGCTCGGAACTGTACAATTGAATATGAGCTATGTTACAATTTTTCAAAGCGATGTGCAGTCTGTCAATACGTCTTGCCGTGTTGCGGCGCGCCGTCTACGAACATATCGTCTGGTCTCAGGTAGTGTTGTCCGCGTTTTTGATTGTTTCGTACACTCGTATATAGGCGCCCGGTCGCGACGCGATGGCGCCGCAACGGCAGCAACTCAACGCTCAACCTGCGCGACCTCCTCTGACTCGTTCTCGCATCCTCGCCCGTCCCTTCTGTCCTTCCAGACGCACATCAAGATGGCCAAGCTCCATAGTCCAGTCCCGGCACCGAGTTCGAGTATGCGAGGATCGGCGTAACCACAGCCCTCTGGAGCGAGAGTCCAAACCGCGCGGGATGTTCGACCAGCATCTTGGCAAGGACTTGCGTGCACCGCACCGGGTGAGAGCAGCGGCTGTATCCGTGTCTACGTTTACTGAAGTCGGGATATCAATCAGTCACCTTGAATGGAAAGCCGATGAACGCGACTCGCAGAGGAGTTGTCGCGTCAGGGAGGTGGCGGCGGCTGAACAGGAGCATACAGCTCGGAGTGAAGCCTCTCAGATGCCTCGCGCCGTATGCTCCCGCAATGCTCTTCGCTGCACCCTGCGGATGTCTCACGATCTCGAAGAGAGACCGCGCGAAGAGGCTTGCGAGCCATCTCGCGCGTACGCTCGCTCGAAGCTGTCCGCGCGTGCTAGCGGGGCTAGCTCCTCTCCAGCTGTGTCTATGTCGTCGGCCATGATATGCAGCCCGGAAGCGGCGCCTGCTTCAAGAAATACGTACATCGCTGCTCGGGCCGGCGCCGAGGGCTTCCGTGAGAACAACATGAGGATCGATGAGAGGTACTCCTGATCAGTCCTCTGAGCCTTCAGCTTCGTTTGACCTCCCTGCTACAGCGTTCTCCGACATAGCTTGACACGTACATCTCCTACCTTTCGAAACCCTGTACTCGCGCAACATGGACCAGCATAGCGAGGGCGAACCCCAGCGTCCCCAAATACCGGATAGAACTTGCACATTGGTGCGTCTCCTTTGTCGCCCCAGTGCAGTTGACTAACAGTCGAGTGTCATCGTCAAGGATGTATTCAATAAGCGTGGTGAAGTGTTCAGTCAGGAAGAAAACGCGGAGGCCTGGACGAAGGCTGCGGGGATGGTGCAAACATACAGCGACGAGCTGATCAAGCGGTGGAAGGAGGAGATTGACACGTACCTCGTCTTCGTACGTGGTCTATTACCGACTGAGGGAGTAACGATGTTGAAGCTAATCAACACTGACCACACAGGCCGGTCTATTCTCCGCGGTCCTTACTACGTTCAACGTCCAGTCCTACATTCTACTCCAACCTGCTACACCGGATCCCTCCATCGCGCTCTTACAGCAGATCTCAGCACAGCTCGGTAGCTTCTCAGTCAATCCTCCTTTCATTAATTCGACCGTTACGCCAAACGCCGAATCAAGTACTACGCCTCATACAAGTCCGCGCTGGGCCGTTTGGCTCAATGGTCTATGGTTCTCGGGACTGATCCTCAGCTTGTCATCGGCCTCCATCGGCATCATGGTCAAGCAATGGCTGAACGAGTACAAAAGTGGCGTCTCTGGAACGTCACGGCACGTTGCCCGCCTTCGTCAATACCGGCTACACAACCTCAGGAAGTGGCGCGTTGAGGACATCGTGGGCGCCATCCCCGTTCTTCTCCAGATCGCTCTCGCGTGTTTCCTTGCCGGCATCCTCGTTCTCCTTTGGAACCTCCATAACACCGTCGCTGCCATTGCATCCACCCTTGCTGGCGTCCTCGCCATCTTCACTGCCACCACTTCACTTCTCCCTCTCTTCGACCATAGCTGCACCTATCTCACACCTCAGATACGCGCGATCCACTCTATATGGAGCCCAGGACGCACTATCCACTGGCTGCTGGCCACAGCAGCTTCTTGGTCCCTCGACATCCCTAGTCTCCTGATAGGCTTGCCGTATAGGTTCATCTCCTTTCTTCTGCGTCTCCGAGCGTCCCGTCTCGTAGCGTCCCGCCTCGCGGCATGCGGTCTTGGAGCGCCCCGTCTCGGATCGCGTCTTGGCCGGCTTCTCAAACATCTGCACAGAGAAATCATCAGTCTGGCCTCACTCGTTGCTTCTCCGCCAGAGGCCTGGAAGGGTCGCAAGCAGACATGGCAGGGACGAGAACAGTCAATAATCAGTGACCTCACGCACGAGTTGGAGACGCAAATCCTCGTCGAGGCATACGCGTCTACTCTGCATCCCGACGCTCTATCCGCTGCTTCCGTCTGTCTCATGGACTTCCCACACGGATGGGTCATGATTTACTTCAAGCGTCTTCACAGAGCCGCGCAGGAGCACTTCGGCGCGGCGGCGGACTCGAAGGACGATGCGTTAGGACCAGGGAATCAACAGCGGTTGCTGTGGCTCTACGTTCTCGTCTGTATGAAGATGTCACATACCGTGGATCTTCTGTATCTTCCACCGTCGGACCCACGAGACCTCTCTGGCGAGCAAATGGATACACTGGGTGTCTACTTCCGGTCTGGACGATGGCCGTCCAGCATGAAAGCATCCGAAGCAGAATGGGCGATGTCTGCCATGTTTGTACTGATGGACGATATCATCGGTACCAGTTCGCTGGCGCTGGCCTTGATCCGCGATTCTGAGCTCCCTGAAGCCAGGCTCGATTTGCTCGACAACGCTCTACGCCGCAAGGAATGCTTCTCGAGTGTTGTGCTGGCTGGTGAGGTTCGCCCTTCACGTGTCAGTGAGCAGTCACTTAAGAACAGCTTTCAAGGTGTTTCCGGGGCGTATCTTCGCGTTCGTCTCGGAGAGTCACGATTTGTAGCTTCCATGCTCGACTGGAAGGCCACATTCACCGTTCACCTGTCGAATATCTTCTATTTCTTGGAAATCGTCGATCGAGCCTTGCGGAAAGAATCGCTCCCCTCCGAAGATCTGGAGACCATGCGTGCTTACGCTCGGGACGTTCTCATGCAGCTTACTCGTGCTTCACCGAAAATGTCCCAGTTGAGGGACCAAATGTATCATTCCGACCCGGCAACAGTCGACGCTAGACAGTCGGGCGATGTCACATCCACTCGCTTCTGGCGCCTATCCGACGAGGTGCTGCGATGCATACCTGACTCACTCGTCCTGGATTTCTTTCACATGGTCCACGCCCTCGCCAGACTCGAAGTCTATGGCTCGGGGAAGGGTCTCCCGTTATACGCATATGCGTTCATGCACCGGGTCATTCGTATCAAGGGCCGGCCCGCCGGCGTGTGAGTGCATCTCCTACCGGTTTGCAATACGCAGAGCCCTTATTGATTGCTACGCCTTTCAGGACGTCGCCCCAGGCCTCTTCTACTGGGCCGCTACGTGCGGAGACATCCATGTCTATCATTGCAGAAATTCTATCTCAGCAACCTTCCCATGGCCAACCTTCCGCCACCGCGGCTTCTACCACACCGGCTGGCGAAGGCTTGTAAACTCATCGTCCGAGACACTCCATGACCAACGAGGGTTCGAAATAACCTCCTCGGGTCCCTTGCGTTCTACCTGTTGCTCGTAGATAGAAGCATTATACAGTTTCACATGGTATCTTCATCCGAGCCCATTGATACTCCGGACGTGCTCATGGGATTCCTTCTTTCCGTTCTTGCGTTCGCCTTGTCGTCGCTCCCCGTCTCCTCTCGACCTGTACACACGTTCTCATGGTCCCGCTATTGCGCAAATTTGACACGCGACCTCTACTCTTGCCCATGCTCACGCGGGTAATGGCAGTATCGTGCTTCTGCGGACAGGTTATAGTGGAGGAAGGAACAGAAACACGAACACTCGAACTGCAAGCGTACGAAGCTCTGATTTGACGGCATATTAGTGCTTGCAGCTACGCGTGCATCAGCGAGACACATCGACATGCCTAGGCATACCTAACTATGACGAGCATGGCTGGAACATTAGTCCGATACCACGGGGGAGCGGTCGAGCGAATCTCAGAGATGATGTGTCCATCGCTCGGCACTCTCTCGCCGAGCATGAGCTCGCTCTGCTCAACTGGGCCGCATGACCGTGACATCCACTTCTCCTCCAATGCGATGAGCGCGGCAGGGTCGATGACCGTGCTGGGCGTTGACGGGAGGATGACCTGCCCCATACTGATCACACGTATCTTGCCATGGTCCTGACACATGCATGTCAATGCCATGCATGCAGTCAGGAAGAACGAAGGACACATACCACCTTCAAGTTCAAGTTGTTGCACTTCCGACAGCAGTACTTCGTCTCCTTCAGGCGCGACGAGCACTGCTCGCCTCTGCACGGACATGAATTAACAGGCACCTTCCGCGCGGCGAGACAGCGGAAGTTGCCGTACCGGTCTTGCAGTGGCTCGATATACGCAGTTGTGTGGTGGTCCATGGGGAGCAGCTTCTCATGCACGGCGAGCGCGCTCCAGATTGGCGTATACTGTCTGAGCCACCCGGGCCAGCGCCGGCGTTCTTCGAAGCCCATGGCCACAGCAAGGTCTTTAAGGGCGAAGCCGACCACGAGCACTGCCGCGCTTATGAACTGAAAACGAGCAGCAATGTTTGCTTGCCGGAGCGCATGCACCAGATTGTCGAACGTCTCGGGGGGATACTGGTCTGCGTCTTGCTGGAATTGTTGTTGTATCTTCACATCCGCGACGTATTTAGAGTGATACACAAACGCTGCGAGAGAGTTCACCTGCACGACGAACTCGACGGACAGATTCGATGCTGCATCGGGCTTTTGATCGAGGCCTAGGAACGGATGGAGGTTGAGGAGAGCATTTTCGGCGCAGCGCGAGACGCTGCCAGTGTTCTCCCAGCTACATATCATTCTGTGCGCACGAATCAGCATTGCAAGATGCGCTAAATCGAGGCGAAACCGATATGGTGGCTCACTGTATGGCGCACAGGAGTCTCTCCTGGGCCTCATCCCCTGCGACCGCGAGGGCGGTGAGGCGAGCCAGGTATGCGTCTGCTTCCGGACGTTTGTCGCGTGGCGACGTGGGTCCATTGACCCCGATCTTCGTCCGGAAGTCTCGGAAGGCGATGTCGTAAACTTCGGTGAACTTGTCCAGTCCTGTGAGGTAGAACCGTCAGCTGACGAGGACTAAAAGCTATATAATGACCGCGAGGGCGTACCCATTGAGGATCAAGAGAGAGATGCGGGTTGTAGTAGTTGAGCGGAATGGCGAGAGGTCATGTAGCTGGAGGTGAAGACGCGATATCAACCTTCCACCGAAGTAGCAGACTTTATATACCTACGCTCATGTCGCTTTCTGCGGTTGTGTTATCCACTCTTGCTGCAGCGGCTGTTGCGCCAGCCATGGAATGATCGCGGAGAGCTGTCGCCGGAAGCTATTCAACGACGGAGCATGGCGGAGGTGTTTTTTCATACTCTTCCGGGAGAGGCTTGAAGTATAGCTTCTTGAAAGCCGTTGCAGCTCTGATGCTGGCCGGCTCTGCTCCCCATAGATACGGGGAATTGAAAGACCTGATGATCAGCCGAGATCGTGAATATCTGGACAATACTCTGGGCTCACCGGATTCGATTGTCTGCCGAAGCGCGCTAAGCGACTGGCAGGAGCTGTGATCATCGTTCCTTGATAGTAGCCCGCCACGCAAATTGTACCTGTTGGGCCACTCAGATACTTTTTCAATAATGGCACGTCAGTCAATAGACTGTTCTCCGGCGGAGTCGATATATCACAGCCGACAGCGACGTGAATGAACCCCAGTCTCCGGGGGCGTAGGGAGATAGACCCTCCCGGGCCGCCCACTGGCATGGGCGTGTGTCAACATTTGTAAGGCTCGCTATTATGGCGAGGGAAACGACAATATACATTCTATGACTCTCAAGACTCAGCACAATCCCGCGAGCGAGGCCGTGAAGAAGATCTCACCGCTCAATACACCTGGAGCCGACTTGAGACACTTCGCGGCGCCGCTGTGGCTGAGTGCCGCCCGACGCCAGGGGACCATACGCGGCGACACTACAGAGTCAACTTATAGTTTCGTATATGGTTCTTACGCGCATAGTGATTGTATCAGGAGAATGTGTATTCGTGCCAGGATGGGCGGCGATGAATATTTGAGAGCCAACGCGTTGCAGAGGCTGCCAACAACTAGACGCCAGCGAGCGCAAATAGGCACAAAGAAAGCCCAAGCCACCAGCGCAGCCTGATCACTCTGAGCTACGACGATCGTCCAACATATGGGACTTCCCGCTGAAAGCACCTATCGCCTCACTCCTGGTACAGCAGGTTCAGCTCGAGCCGCGTCAAGCTCGGGTACAGAGCGCGCGGCGGTGGCAAGTCGGGGCCCGCCTCGGTGCCTCGGCGGAACAGCAGCAGTGCGGCGGGCCCCGCGTCCTCGTAGTACTTGCCGTTGAATGCGAGCGCGCCGATGATCCACGATTGGGTGGGCGATCGGGCGGTGGCGTGCGGCGAGTGGTGTCAAGAACAGCGGGTCCGGGAGCGGGCGGTGCGTGCGCTGCCGCCAGTATGGCTCCTCGACGAGACGTAGACGGCGAGTAGGTGGTCGACTGCAGAAGAGTGTGCGGAAGCCACTGAAGTGAGCGACGAGCATATACGTACCGAGGCTTACGCACAGCAAGGTCAGTGGCAACAGCATGTATATCACCATCGTCTCGCGCTCCTGACGTATTTCCTCCAGATTCTGCTTTCATTGCTCTTCAGTACTCAGTCGTCACTGCCGCCTTCTAATTCCAGGACGCAAGCCTCGCACGCAGTGACCGGATCATCCTAGGCACGGACAGTGTCGGATACATGAGTCTCATACCCGAGTTGTCCAGGAGGTAACACTGCCATTGCACACCCAATATTTTATATATTCCCTTTCTACAAGCAGAGATATCGAATACATCCAGAGCCAAGGAACCTGCTGGCTTGCGGACGCAAACCATCACGCGTAGCGCTTCACCACATATCGCACCGTCTCACCTGGCACGTACGGGGAAGGCAAGTCCTGCACCAACTCGATAATACCTTCCCTCGTGTCAAGCGGGTTGACGTCCTCCAGCGCGAGCTCGATGAGCCTCACTGGGCCCTTTGGCATGAGGTTAGACACCAGCATGTCGTGTGTCCTCTGATTCAACGGCACAGTCGGCGGCACCTTGCGGAGGGCCGGAATCCGGGGCGGCTTGCACGCGTCGCGGTGGGTTTTCCAGTCCTAGTACAGCAAGATTGAGTGCCGACCTCGCTCAGCACGAGTCCAAACACACCTTGATCTGACATGCCGGACTGCAATACCAGGGCTTCCACTCTCCGGTGCAATTCCCCGAGCACGGCGTCAGCGCCCGCTCCAAGCTCTCCGCAGACACTGTGCACCCTCGCGCCGCGCACACCGTCTGCGACGGCAGGATCATCGCGCTCTCGCGCAGCCCTTTCATGTGCTTCTCCTCGTACACCTCGCGCTCGTACCGTTCGAGCGCGCGCCAGAGCGGCACGAACTGCTTGACCTCCCAGACGTCCAGCTCGCAGCGCTCGGCGAGGTCGCGCAGCGCGAAGCCGACGGTGAGCACCATCGGGCTCAGGAAATGCATGCACGCGGCACGGTTGGCGTGCCACGCCGCGCGCATGATGCACTCGACGGGATCGTCGACGTGCGGGGAGCGCCGCGGCAGGGTCCCCTCGGGCTCGGTCCTCGCGATGTATTTCTTGAAGTACGCATATGCGACGACGCAGTGCGCCTTCATCCTGGACTGGATGGGGAAGGCCTGCGGGACGGCGGGGATGGCCATGTACTCCTCGATGCGGTAGTCCAGCAGGGGCTTGACGATCCAGATCGCGCAGTCTGCGAGATTCGGCGATCCGCGCGTTGCGTTTTCTGTACCGAGAAGGCTGAAGAGATCGTATCAGCATGGTACTGATAGTTGTGCAACGATTTGTGCACTCGCCTCAAGGCCTGCTCGAGCGTGATCTCAGCTTCTATCTCGACACACGTCGGCGCAAAGTATGTTTGTTCATCACAGCGATGGCTGTCGTCCCCGTCGAACGAATCCCCGTCGCTATCGTCTGCGTGCACCTGGAAACGATAGTCGTGTAAGCATGCGTTCAGGGTATCCTTGGGGACTCGAATGATGGATTCTGCGAGGGCGTTAGCAGTGAAGAAAACGAGGACTCTGCGAGACTCACCCATGTCGTACGTCAAGGTGAATGCTGCGAAGGATATGGTTCCCGGGAGCGCGTCGTGGCAACGCGAGGAATTTATACAGCAAATCCTGCGGCACAAAGGATGGATAGCTCAATGTACTTGACAATAGGATGACACTCGATGATGCTCAGCCACAGGCAGTGGTGCAAAACCGATTGTGCACAGGAGGAAAGGGAACGTAGTCGCCCATAGACTGATGAGCATAATTGTCATCCTTGATACAAGTGAGTGTGCTGCTAGTGGAAACAGTAAGCCTCAGCATTCGTGCGCGTGTAAAAGCACTAGTACTCACCTTCTATGACAGTACGCCATTGGTGGAGTTTCGCACATATCTATCTGAGTCCATTGAGTGGAGTTCTGGCGCACGATGCCTGAAGGTCCGAGAGGGGCGGCACCTGCGGATGACAGTCTTCCCTAAGCGAGGTAGACACCGGGTTGCTCAAGCCACGGACGAAGCTGGAGACGACTGAGCTCGCTTAGAAGACAGTGGACCCACTGGTTGACCAAGGCGAGCGCGGATACCTCACTCCGACGCTTGACTTCGACGCCTCCAGACTGAGGCGAACTGAAGTGATGTTTCGTGGTGGACTGATGCTGAATTAGAGAAATACAGGGACATAAGCTCAATCGCTGGTAGCGGCCTTTCTCTCGCTAAATGCGATCAGACCCCAAACCTTCGTATCATCCACCGACGCTGTATATATCGTCGCCAACGATCAAGAACTCGCAAACGTGTGCTGATCAAGATCACTCACAGGTATTGCAGCTCAGAGGACCCCTAATCGCCTGCGATAACGGCGCCGTCCACAGCCTCTCGTACGCCTTCAGGAACTCCGGGCTGAGCGTCTTCGTCCGAATGCGCACGACTTCGCCTTGCCGATACCGGCTGTCGTTGGAAATGTCGATGAATATCTCCGGGCCTTCGTCTTCCGCCCATACCCGCCCGTCCCTCCAGAACCCGCGATCGGGAGTCGCCGCCGGTAAGCGGAAGTCCTCGACGTCGACCCAGTCAGGATGACCATCATCATCGACGACGCCCACGTATCCATCGGGGTCGACTTCTCTGCAGAACTCCCGATGAATGGGCCAATGCTATGAGACAAATGGGTCAATTGCGGCAGTGAGAGATTGGTAGCACGACGTACCGCGCGCTGGCAATGCGCGGTGCAATAACGAGGCTTCCGCTCCGGCGGGCAGCTACCTCCGCACTGCTTCAGCGCGGCCTTGTTGCAGTGGTCGCTCGTATACCGCACCCGTCGTTCGCGCAGCGATAGAGGTGGGGCGCCCCAGATATTTTCGCCAACCGCAGGGCTTCCTGTTCTTGGAGACGTGCGAGATAGTCGTCGTGCGCCTTCCACAGCGGCTGTAGCTGGTCGTACATCTCCTCCTTGCGCACATCTATTCCGAACCGCGCTTTGCTCGTCGCGAGCCATGAAGCGATGCGGATGGCGATGGGAGGGATGAAGTCGTGCTCTACACACGAGTTGGCGGCGAAGGCGGCGTGGTATATGGTGTCGTTGCCCTTGAAGGCATAAAGAGAGCAGGGGAAGGCAGCGTCGCTGTCTAGGTGTGCGTGGAAATTAACGAAGGCGAACACAGAGAGCGCATAGAGCTGGGCCTCGCGAGTATGGCCTAGGATTTCCGGGAGTCTGGCGTCTTGCTCGCGGAAAGACGGTAGCGAGAGGCCTGAGAGACGTCGGAGGATACTGCCTACGTCATATTCTCCCGACTCAGTCGGGATCCCAGGGAAATCTGCCTCGCAGCAGGTGATCATTCTGTTCATCATGCGTAGCAATCAGCGCCAGCGCGTGAGCCAGCAGGAGGTCGATGTCGATTACCTGAGACAGTACTCGAGCAGAGAGAACGCTTCATGTTGTTTGAGTGCCTTCATGAACGTGCTTCCGGGCTTACTACCGGAGTTCTCTTCAACGTTGCTCAGCCCTCGGAGATACGCTTCCCTGAAGTTCGGGGGACGGCGGTGGTCGTCAATGACCTGTTCTTCGAGAATCACGTAGCTGTAGAAGCCATGGTATTTGCTGGGGTATAGCTCCCTGGGTATGTTAAACGAGATGTCAAAAGCAAGAGGCATCGGGAGCGTCAGGACAGGCTAGATGATCTCGCGCGATGTAGGTAATCGTAGACTCATCGCAGTCGACTGAAAAGGAGAAGACGACATCCATGTGGCGATGCCTCGCGTGGAAATATTCGACTAACTCACCGTGAACTTTCGCCAAATGGCACACCCAAGGTATTTCTGATGGACTATCAGCATCACTTCAGACAGAGGACAACTAGAGATTCTTCCACTCCAGGCGGAGCGCGAGCGGTCATACATAACGCTTCAGAGTATACTGCACCATCTTGCCGGAGACATGCCAGGAAGGCATCTCCCACGTCCACTCTGCAACCCCGTTCCTCGTGTCGAGAGGATTCACATCTTCAGGAATCACCTCGACCTGAGTGACCGGGCCTGTCGAGGTGAGCCCGCGGACCACGATGTCGCGCGCGCGCTGGTCCAACGTCACAGCCGGCGGCAGCGCGCTGGGAGGCTGGGTCCGAGGTGGTTTGCACGACGCACGGTGATTCTCCCAATCCTGGCGTGAAAGCGGACGCGTGAGTAGCGTCGGTATTCCATTGGGAGCTTACACGCACCTTCGTACGGCAAGTGGAGCTACAATACCAGGGCTTCTGATCCCAGACACAGTTGCCGAGACACGGCATCTTGAGCCTCTCGAGGCTCTTTATGCACCCCGGCGCCGCGCAGACCGTCTGGCTGGGTAGGATACACCCGTCGCGCATCGCACCGGCGTGCTTCTTGTCGAACAGCTTGCATTCGCGCCGCTCGAGCGCGCGCCACAGCGGCGCATACTGCGTGAAGCTCCAGACGTCCAGGCCGAGGCGCTCAGCGAGGTCGCGGAACGTGGACGCAACGTTGAGCACCGCCCGGCTGATGAACTGCACGCACGCCGCGCGGTTCGCGTGGTATACGGCGCGGACGAGGCTTTCCACGGGGTCCGTCGTGTGCAGGCTGCGGTCGGGCAACGGGAAGCGCTGAGCGTTGAGCGCGGCCATGCGCAGCTCTTCGGGGGTTGCAGTGTACTTCTTGTAGTACGCATATGCGGCGACGGAGTCCGCTTTCACGGCGTGTTCGGCCTGCGCGTTGATTGCTGGGGATTGCGCGTCAAACTCCGAGAAGGTGAGAAGAGGCGCGAGAGCAAGGAGGGCGCCTTCGGGGCATGCTCGACCTTGCGTTTCTCTGCCGCCAACATGTCTAGATACACAGCGGCGAGGTCAGCTCTCCTCGCACAATGTTCTACTATGAAGCGCCAAGAAGAATCGTACCTGAGGGCGCGCTCGAGCATAGTCTGTCCATCGTCGCCAGTGTTTTCGAGCTGCATGAGGTAGGTGTCGGCGAGATGGTTGCCAGCCAGCACGCTAAGAGCGGTATCCTTGCCCTGCGGGGAGCGATAGTCATGCAGACAGTCTCTGTGCGCCTCGGCGTAGAGGATACGATCTATGACGGCGGTGAGCAGGTTCCACCACTACAATCGAGTGACGCACTCATGGTGATAATGATATGTGGTGATAGCGTTGCGGTACTTGGGGTTCGGAGCGGGCGTACTGACCTCTGCACGCAGGAAAGCCTGAGCATTTATGCTAGCGTCGCTTGGAGCCAAGGGGGGTCCAAGCTGAACAGCTCCAGAGTAGAGCTGGACGCAGAGCAATGCGTTGAGGACGGTTATGCCGCTTGAATATGGTGGCTCGAGCAAGATTGTACGAGGACGTCAACAACGTGGCAGGTTGGCAGGCAAACAGACTTTCAATGGTTCCTACCCATGAAGCACGACGGCTCGCGATCAATGTCATCGCGACAGGCGTCCCCCGCCTAGCGAGGAAAGCCCATGTTTTCTGGAGGATCTAGCAATACAGCTGAAGTGCTGTTAGTGACTCCATCCGGCATTGACGAACACTTGATCACACTCACTACTATCTAAGACACGTCTAATGGCCTGCGAGAACCGAGTCGTCCACAGCCGCTTGTACGCCTTCAGGCATTCGGGACTAAGGGTCCTAGTGCGAATGCGCATGACCTGTCCTCTCCGATATGGGCTGTCGTTGTCGATGTCGATGAAGATCTCCGGGCCGGCGCGTTCTGCAAATAGAGGCCAGTCTTTCTCGAAGTCAAGATCCGGGATGGGTGGCGCATAGAACCCCTCGACGTCGATCCAGTTGGGGTCGTTGTCGTCGTCGACAATGTCCGTATAGGGATTGTTCCAACCGTTCTTGCAGAATTCTCGGTGGATCGACCAATGCTGTGGAATAGCTTTAGAGCGCGTGGGACGCAAGCGGACGTGCGACATACCCGGCGCTGGCAGTATTCGCTGCAATAGTGAGGCTTCCGATCGGGCGGACAGCTGCCTGCGCAGCGCCTCAGCGCGCTCTTGCTGAGTGCTTGTATGTCGCACCCTTCGTTAGCGCAGCGGTAGAGATGCGGTGCCTCTGCGACCTTCAAAAGGCGTACGCCTTCCTGTGCTTGGAGACGCCCAAGATACTCGTCGTATGCTTGCCACAGCGGCTTGAACTTCCTGAATCGCTCCTGTTCGCAGATGTCTTCGCCGAAGCGCGCCTTGGTTGTCCTCAACCATGCGGCGATGTGTAGCGCTACGGGAGGGACGAAACCGTGCTCCACGCAGTTGTTGGCGGAGAATGCGGCGTTGTGGACAGCGTGGGCGGTTTTGATGGTGTGTAGGGAGCCGGCGTTGGGCGCGAGCCAATGTCCGTAGAAGTAGAGGTAGGCGGACGTGGAAAGGGCGTAGAGTAGGATCAGGTCGGTTTTGTTCTTGACCTGGGGTAGGTGTGCGTCAGGAGGAGGCGTGTGTTTCGGCGCAACTCCTGTGATGCGTCGGAGGATATCTCCCACGTCCCCAGCACTCGACAGGGAGATATCAACCTCACATATTGAGAGGGTTCTGCTCTGGACAGTCAGCATAGGATTGCAACATACGAGGGGTCTTGAAGTGTAGTGCACGACCGTACGAACCTCAAACAATGCTCGAGCATCAGATGGGCATCTTGCTCCTTCAAGCCTCGCTCAAGGCGATCGCCGGGGCAGTCCCTAATCATCTTCAGCGACTCAACCCAGAGTTTCCGGTGATTTGGCGGGTGGCGGTAGTCGAAGCAGACCTGTTCTTGGAGGATGACATAGTGCTCAAAGCCGTCGTAACCTCCAGGGTATAGATCCGCAGGAACGTTGTATGATATTTCATGAACCAGAGGCATCGAGGCTGCACCCAGTAAGACGATTCAGGCGAGGAGGAAGAGAGAGCAACGAGGAAAACGGCAACCCCGCCCATGTTCAAGCCAGGACGTGCCGGGCCGCGATACCGGCCATGGCGAAGACGACGGCATCTGCCGCGGAGCAGACGCGCATGAGGCTTTGGCGCGGAGGACGAACGCGACTCTGGCGGCAACGACGAGGATGGCCAAGTCGACGGGATGGGATCCGGTCCTCATCATCGCCCAGGTGTGTGCTCTTACCAAGCTGAGATTATGCAGACAACCCACGCTTCATCAGATCATCTCGCTGCAAACTATACACTATGTGACGCTTTCGCTCCTCATTCCCCCACTCCTCGTTATGTTTGCAGAGCCTGGCCCTCTGGAATACGAAGGCGGCGCAGCTAATGTTGGTATGCCTCATCGTGGGGACATTTAGACCCTTTTCTGATCAAACAATCCACCAGGCATGATCATGGACTGGCGAGAAATGGCTGGCCGGCCGACGACGCGCGCACTACCGGGAGAGGGCCCCTGGAGATCCCTGAACTCTGTATGGAGCGGTGGGAGGGAAGTGGGGCTTGGTTCCTCCCCTCAAGCTACCTATAGGCATGTCGACCCCATCCGATGTTGGATCATCGCGATATGCTGGATGGTCGCATCTGCGGCTGAGTGCGTCCTCTCGCTGATTCACCGCGACAACGGAACTCATGCCCTGCCCGCACAGCGTGTATTATCTCTATGCGCTTATCCGAAGACCGCGATTGATTCTCGATTTCGCCCTCACCCTCCTGTTCAACCACCTCGTCCTCACGACCTACTACTCCGCCGCGATCCCGACCTCGCCGTTCTTCTGGCTGGTCACGGGCATCAGTGCCGCCGCCACCGTGGTTTTCGCGGAACAACTGTGCGTCAAGAGAGAGATGAACGAGGGCCTCGTGGTGGCAGCACCGCCCGATGCCGGCGATAATGTGGAGATGGGGAGTTTGCTCAGGGAAGACTGAGGCATGTGGACGGCTCGAGATGTGAGTTGGCATTCGCCTTGTACCGAGGACGCTGACAGACCTCTGTCAGGGATTATTGTATGCTATGCTACGTATTAATTCCTAACTATACGGGATTTGCTGGACTTAGCCCGCTGCTCTTCTGTTGATTAGCAAATGGGAGACCACGAACGCCATGAAGCTTCCCTGAAGACGCCGGTTTCCGTTTGGAGGAGTGTCTTTGAACTCAGGTAGGAAGGGGCGCCCGAACCACATGCATACGTAAGTTCCGCAGCGGACACAAGGATTTACCGCTAAGAAGCATGCCCCTCGACTGCTCACATCCTAGCCAACAAACGATCGATGGGTAGCCCTGATCTTCCGCGCAATACGAGAACCACAACCACGTTCACGGTGTGCTTAGGCATCGCCGTGAGCGCTTCGCTCGCCTTTTTGGTGAGTCTATACGGTTCCGACGAACCACACGTTGACAAGCTCTGTAGATGATGTCAGACTACGGCAGTATCAACTACTGTCGGGATGCTGCCGCCCAGGTTCCTGTTGATCAGTCGGACATTGGACAATCAGCAATTCGTACGTGGTTTCCTGAATCTATCGGTGTCTCGAGAACCAGTACTGCATCTCCGACCACCACTCTAGGTGGACGGTCCACCACAGTGGTGTCCTCGCAACGGCTATTGGGTCCTAGGGTCTGGGTTCGGGTGTCATATGCTGCGTAGCCGTCCACTCGATGCCTTTGCTCCTTTGTGGTGAGTGGTAACGACGTGATGTACACACAGCGCTTGACGATCCGCAAGTGGCGCCAGTTCGTACCTCGTACCGCAGCCTCGACCGGGCTTTCTCTCGTAGGTCTGCTGCAATTGTTCGGCACGACCGCGCATGCCGCATCTTTCTGCAGTCCGCCATATAGTCGATGACGCGTTCCACAGGGCTGGGCCTCCTTCCACATCTCCAACCGCTCAGTTCGGAGGTTCTATTCAAACAGTGCTCTTAGCATCCTGAGAAGCCGCGCGATGTCCCTTCGATCAATCGCTCTAGAAAACGATTGCACGGTCGTCGTCCCCAGTCCTCTTCTGCGCTAAACTGATTTTGTTCCAGCCCCTCTTATTTCGCCGTCCGCGGTTGGCAGCTTCCTTCTTCCTTTGCTGCCACCCTCGTTCCTGCATCCTGTGTCGGGCGCAGTGCCATTCTTTCCTCGGGTTCTAGGCTCTGGGCTCGTGCTACGGGATGAAGCTTCTTGGCCAATAGGTCGCTCCCCTTCTCTCACGCTTCGAAACACAAAGGCCGACGATCTCTCTTCCATCAAGCTCGCGTCCGTCCGATCTATTCTGCTACGGAGTTCTCCTGTGCTGCGTGTTCCCATTTGTCGACCCATTCGGACAGGATTCACCGCCTGCTTCAGACACGCGTCCAACATCCTCCGCTGGCCTGTCACAAGCGGCAACGCTTGGATCCTAGGACATCAGCCTCGCGGTTTATGGGCGTATCTGGAATTTCATCATTACTTTATAAGCCAACTATCGCGTCACGAGGCTGAGATTGTTCGCAGGCGCAGCACGGAGGAAGAATACGAACACAGGAGTCGCGACCCCGGAACCCTACCTGACACTGCCCTGCTATGTTCTCGTCCCGAGGAACCGTGAGCAACGCCGACAAGAGTGGAAGGCGGGCCTCATTTGCTGCAGCCCACAGGTGCCGTGCCGTCTCGCGTTCCCGAATGACATAACCGCTCAGAGCAGCGTTCCCCGGGCAGAGTGCTAGAGTGG
Organism: Trametes sp. AH28-2; assembly: GCA_001304625.1. Classification (NCBI taxonomy): domain Eukaryota; kingdom Fungi; phylum Basidiomycota; class Agaricomycetes; order Polyporales; family Polyporaceae; genus Trametes; species Trametes sp. AH28-2. The sequence continues at coordinate 111,809 of KQ464081.1, read as the reverse complement.
ACCCGTGGATGCACGCCGATGATTGGGGACGACGCAAGGAGGTCATCCGCGGCCTGTACGCGCGCCCTGTTACGTGTGCGGGACCTCAACATCCTCCCGAGCATTGCCGCATTCGGGAAGTGTCTCCCGACGGGGCGCAGGTGCACTCACCACGGCGTTACAGGCTGCGCGCATCGCGCATTCCGCTTTCCCCATGGCGCGGGATGCGGATCCGAAGCGGGGACTTTGATTCCCGGAAGCGTGCGTACAGCGACCGAAGTGCTGCCTGATCCCGCCCACGACGTGCAAGCCCGCGAAGGACCCCTTTCTGCAGCACGACGTCAGTCTGTCTTCCCTGTTCTCGCCGCTGCAGCGTCATACGTCCTGACGGCGCAGGTGATGCGCGTCAGACGGCGGGCGCGCCCCTATGTGCGAGGCGTATCGGCATTCTCAGCTCGCCATGTGCTCCTCGCAGCCGACAGCTGTCTGTGTGGGAGTAATTGATCGCGGCGGACGTCGTCTGAGAGTCGCGCGCTGGGAGCCGACAGGCGAGGGCTGGTCGGACCGTTTTCCCGCACAGCGTCCACCGTCGCCTGCAAGGGCCCGCCGCCGCCTCCGCCTCCGCCGCCGCCACCGCCGCGGCTGGGACGCGCGTGCGCAGGCGCACGAAGCGACGTCCCGATCCCGCCACATTAGCTCCGCGACATCGCGACAAACGGGCAGGCGCTGCGGCGGGGGGCCCACCGTCAGGGTGCGGAAGCTGCTGCCTGAGAACCCGTCGCCCGCCGCGCGTGGACGGAAACGTCAGGCGGGGGAGGGACAGGGCGAGTCTGATCGCCAGGTCCAGTTATGACTATAATAGCCGTGGCACGAGGCGCGTTTAGGTTGGCGAGCGCGCAGGAAAGGGCACGCACTTTCCGCGGGCACGGCGAGAGGCCTGCGCTCGACTGGCGGCGCATGCGTCCTGCGCCCGTCTGGGTGGGTAAGGAGTACGTAGGGTCTCAGCTGGCGCGCCGCGCGAGTCGCGAGCGGCGATGGGTGGTGGTGGCGCAGCAGCGTGCCCGTGCGGCCGCGCCCTGCACGGTCCTCGCTTCCCCGCAAAGGCAGGGCGTGCGCGTTTGCGCCAAACTCCGCCTCAGGGTCGCGCTACTTATCGCGCACAAATTCGAGCATCAGGCCAATCTCGAGATTGGCCGCTTGCAGGATCCCTCCTTCCGAACATTCGGGCCAGATCTGTGTCAGGCTATTGGCGCGCCCGGACGTTGTGAGTCTTTCGCTCGGACACCCGAGCGAGGCACGAGGCTCCGAACGGCGTTATAAACCCTCCCCGCCCCTCGTCCTTCGCGTCTTCGCTTTCTCCCCCTCTTTCGCGTCGACACCATGCAGGCCATCAAGAACTTGCTCTCGCCGCTCGCGTCCAGCAACAGCAACCCGATCCAGGACACTCTGGTGCGTGACGCCACCGCCATGCGGAGGTGCGAGAGAGCTCATGCACCGCTCGATGCAGAAACTCGTCGTCATCGGCGGAACCGTCGAGACCGCGCGCAGGGCGTCCGTGTCGGCCTGGAACGGATTCATTGACTGTGAGAACGACGTCTATCGCCGCCCGCTGCCGCAGCTAACCGCCTATGGGCCTGCAGCGTTCTTCCTGACGGCGCACTTCAGCCAAGAAGACTACCCGTATGACTGGTGCGTCGGCGTCCGGTGCCAAGGCGGGCGTGGCCAGTGACTGACAAACTCCGCACAACAGGCTGATGCACTGGCTCTCGAAGGCAGGTGTCCTGCTGACTTCCCAGCGCAAGTGCCGCCGAGCTGAAACGAGTACACCGATATAGCAACCCGCCTGGGGGCGCAGCCGGGAATTCGACATCACGACGCGCTCCGTGAGTCGGCACGGTCTCACGCAGAAGACGACGGGGGATTTGGAAGACGAGAACGAGGAGGAGGAGGAGAGCGCGGAGTTCAGCCAGGGCGGCGGGCGGAAGCGCAAAGGTGAGTGTGGCCAATGTCCCTCTGCGGTCAGCGTCGGTGGCTGAAGGCGCCCTGGTGAACGTTTGAGCAGTCGCGATCGTGCCGAGTATGGGTAAGAGCATCAGTCCCTCCTCGCGTTTGGATGACATCACATTAATTACTCCGCCATCATTACGCCAGATACCACGCACACCATCTACTACCGCGGACACTGGCTCCGGGTAACTCTCCTCTCTGATGCCCGCCGCACACGCTCTGACCACACTCTCGCCCAGATAACACGCACGAAGCGCTTCCAGGACTACGGCTCCTGCGCAGAACTCAAAATAAGGTGCGTCCCAAGCTGTCACTGCGCCGTACGGCCCAACTAATAGACCGGCGCAGCGTCGTCGCCCGGAACAACGACATTCTCAAGCGGCTCGTCTTGGAAGCCAAGCGTGAGTACGAGAAGGATGCGGAGCACCGCGTGCACATCTTCATGGCCGACACGTACGTGATCCTGCCTCGCTTCGTCGAGGCCATCGCTAACGCTCGGTCTCCTACCTGCCTAGTACGTACGGCTGCTGGCGCTGGAACGGCGCACGCCAGAAGCGCCCCATGAGCTCGATCGTGCTCGAGCCGGGCGTAAAGGACATGATCCTTGCCGACTGCAAGGACTTCCTCTCCTCCGAGGACTGGTGAGCATCCCGGCTTTCTAGACGAAGCCCTGCTGACGGCATTCTTTATAGGTATGCTGAGAGAGGTTGGCAGAACGCCTATCGAGTCCGGCACGGATGCTGACTGCTTGACAGGTATCCCGTTCAGGCGCGGATACTTGCTTCACGGGGTGCCCGGCAGGTACGTACGTTTCCCCGCGGTGGCGTGCTCGTACACTTAATCTCCGCAACAGTGGGAAGACGTCGCTGATTCACAGCCTTGCGGGGGAACTTGGGCTCGACATCTACGTCGTCAGTCTCTCATCAAAGGGGTAAGCATGCAATCACGTTGCTGTTCCGAGAACGCGTCTTGACCGACAGACAGGATGGGCGACAACATGCTGACGACGCTTATGGGCAACGTACCATCGAGGTCCGTATTGCTGTGGCCGTGATGACCGCCGGCGGATGTGCTGACATTGTATCTCAACAGATGTATACTCCTTCTAGAAGATCTCGATGCCGCATTTACGCGCGGGATTTCCCGTGACGAGACGTCGACGGGCGCGCCGACGAGCAGCTCGTCCACGACCACGACCACCTCGTCGTCTAAGAGCAAGGAGAAGGAGGACAGCGACGGCTCCACCCTGAGCCTAAGCGGGCTTCTGAACAGCCTTGACGGCGTCGCTGCCGCAGAGGGCCGGTGAGCTTCTGTGGCTCGTCCACTTCGCGGCATCGCCGCGGCACCATCTAACTTGTCTAACAAACCACCCCCGACAGCCTTCTGTTCGCAACCACGAACCACATCGAGCGGCTCGACCCCGCGCTCAGCCGTCCGGGCCGGATGGACGTCTGGGTGAACTTCAAGCACGCCACCAAGTGGCAAGCCCAGGGCATCTTCAAGTGCTTCTTCCCTGCGCGCCCCGCCGCAGGCGCCGCCGAGTCATCCACTTCCCCGAGTGCCACGGCGGGCGCGAAGAGCGCAGCCGACGCCGCAGCGACGGCGAACATTGCAGTGTCGAAGCGCAAGCGCGCGGCACACGCCATCCCGCTCCTATCCGAGGACGAGATCTCGGACCTCGCAAAGCGCTTCGCAGACGCCATCCCTGAGAACGAGCTGAGCGTGCGTGACACTGAGCGCGCCGCCCCGGGAGTCCACCGTACTAACCGTGTCTGCAGGTGGCCGCGCTGCAGGGGTATCTTCTCAGGAACAAGACCCGGCCGCGTGAGTGTGTGGACGAGGTCGCAGCCTGGTACGCGCGTGCTTGCGGGTCCGAAGGTGGCTCTGTCGCTAACCGTGTCCCCAGGGTCATCTCCGAGCGCGAGATGCGCGAAAAACTCAAGAAGGAGAAGGAGGAGGTACGTTAGCTCCGACCGCCGTGACGCGCACCTGCTGACGCGCCGTGTAGCGCGAAGCTAAGGAGAAGAAAGAAGCCGAGGAGAAGGCTCGCAAAGAGGTCGGTCGTTGACGTCCAACTTACGTCCACTGTGCGCGGGTGCTGACTGCTGCGTCCCACGTAGAAGGAGGAAGCGGATGCTAAAGAGGTACTTTGACGGAAGATCGCGGCCACGATCGTCTCGCTGACACGCCCCGTTCGTCTCCAGAAAGAGGAGAAGGCCGCCGCGGCGAAAGAGGTAAGATCGTTCGAGCCTGGCAACATCCGGGTACACGCCGTGCTCACGCACATGGCTCGCTCTGCAGAAGGCTGAGAAGAAGGAAGCCCGCGTGAAGGGCAAGCGCAGTGCACTCCGCGACGCCGCCAAAGCCTCCGCGACAGCAGCTCCGACCGACGCCGCCCCCGCTGAGAGTGCAGCGGATGCCGTCGCCGCGGACGCGTCCGAGGCGTCCGCTGCGGAGGAGAGCAGCGCGACGTCGTCGGGCTCCACCTCCGCGTCAGAGTGCGAGAACACGAGCGGTGCAGATGCCGACACGGAAGAGAGCATCACGTCCGAGGAGGAGGCCGACAAGGCCGACAAGCCCGCCGAGCCCTCGTCCGAGCCCGCAGCGGATGCGGCCGCTGCGAGCAAGGAGAAGTGGGTCGCGGTGAAGGCGCAGCCCGCGGCGGACACGCCGAGTGGCTGAGCCCCCCACTCGCGTGAGGACCCGCCGCCGCCTGCGCAGTGCGCATGCGCTGCCTGCCGCGCGCGCACGCCCATGCCCGCCCCGCCCCCAAATCGCCCGTCGCCGCGCGCGAACGCCGCGACGCTGCTACCGTCCGTGACTGCCGTCTCCTGTGTGCCCTGCTGTATCTCTCGCGCTGTGGCTCTCGCTGGTCGGCCCGGTGCATGCTGTGATCCTGCCTGCTGCTCGTTTTGTCTGACTCTGATGTACATTCCCTCCGCGTTCCCGGACGAGGGTCTCGCATAGATGCTTTGTCGCCACGCCTGTTCGTACGTACCGCGCCGCCGTAACGCCCCCGATGCTGTCATGATGTATGCCGTCTCGTAACTCGTCCACGCTGTCCTCGAATTACGTTGTGAGCTCTCCTCGGAATACACGCGATACCGCCGGAGTTGCGAGTTCACCATAGTGCGTGCGAACATGTTGAGCTGGCGAGTTCATGGTGCGTGCATGTATCATTACCCAATATACTGATCGGAGCGGTGCGTGTAAAGGCTAAGTGAGATATGTACGGTACGAGGTAGACTGACGTGAAAAGTGAGAGCAAATTCTAGCGAAAGCGTGCATCGTGCCCATCCGTTACGGACCACCCGACTATCCTCCTGACTAGGTCGACTTGAGCGTGACCTCGGACAGTGTCTTGAACGCCTCGCGATACGCGTCGAGCAGCGCCTTGACGCGCGCGCGCTCCGCGACGAGCGCCTCGTCCTCGTTGAGCAGGTCGCCGAAGAGCTCGGGCTTGTAGAGCGACGCTACAAGCCGGTTCTGCACCTGCTGCGACGTGTTGTTCACGAGCAGATGCATGATCGCCTTCGGGACGAGGTCCTGGATCGTCTGCCGCACGATGTTGAAGTAGGACTGGATGAGCGACCGGATCAGGTTCGTCTCCATCTCCTCGCGCATCGTCAGGTGGCCCGAGTGGTCCGACGCCTGTGTCCGTACCTCATCATTAGCAGGAGCAGATAAGGGTGGACGGGGTAACGTACCGCCTCGATGTGCTTCCCGAGGCTCTTCATGTCGAACGCCGCGTTGCCCTCTATCGACCGCTTCCCCGCCATCAAGCCCGTCTCCAGCGCAGGGTCCGCCCCTGACACGTCCCTCCCCACTGGCGCCAGCCCCGAGCCAAAGCCTGCGTTCGCGCGCTCGACCGTTGAGCCCGCGAGCGGGCCAGGCCCGTTCTGCCCGAAGAAGTAGTTCAAGAACGTCTCCTTCGCGGTCCCGCCGCCGTGCGCGACCGTGCCAGGCGCGCCCGACCCCGACGCGTGCCGCGAGGAGTGGTGGTGCGCCTTGGGCGACTGGTGCCGGTGGTGTGAGCCGACCGTGCCCGGGGCGATGGGTGGGGCGGACGCGGCGCCGCGCGAGCGGTCGTGGATCGTCGAAGAGACGGAGCGCGCGTCCCGGCCGGAGGTGCCGTTCACATTCGGCTCGTCTGTCGACTCGTCATCGTCGTCTTGCGAGGCGGCGCCGTTGATAGACTCAGCGGATGTAGGCTGGGGCTCAATGTGTGCGTGCTACGTTGGTCAACGCGTGATTGGATAGCGGGACGAACGGACTTACTCGTGAGAGAATCTGCTTTGGGGGTGGGGTGGAGAGCGCGGTGGCGGCGGCGGCAGAGCCGTAGATGAATGCGGGGTGGTTGGTGTTGATGTACGCGGTCTGGATGTCAATAAGGCTTTGCGTGTATTCCGTTGTAGGGCCGAGGCGTTCGCGGAGCAGCTCTGAGACGGTCTCGACGAGCTGTGCATGTAGCCTGGGGAATCGTTGCAGTTCCTGTATGTACGCTCAGCAGATGCACTTGCGCGGATACGGACACGAACGTACCGAGCTAGTGCAGTTATGGCAGATCTTGACGAGCTCTTCGTACACAAGTTCCACACAACGCAGACTCGGTGACTCCAGGAGCTTGATCTGCGGCTTCACCAGAAGGTCAAACGCGATCTCGGGCACAAACAAGCTGGGCCGCGGGCCGGTTGAGTTGCGGATCGCGGTCCGGATGTCCTGGTTATCGAGGTTGTGTGTTGCGTCGATCGACTGGAGTGCTTGGCCGAACACGTCGTTGAAGATGTAGTATATCCGCGCGCCTCCAGATAGCTCCTTCGTTGAGATGTCAACGCTGGTACCCTCGATGGACGCCACGAAGTCCCGCGCAAATTGGGTCATGAGCCGCAGGATCAGCGATCCTTGCTGCACTACGGTCAGGAACGGCTAGCTAATGCGGATAGTCCAGGAGCCTCACCTGGTTCTTGTCACCGTATATCGCAGCGTCTCCGAATGAATTGAGCTCTTGCTGGGCTTGGCCCATCAGCGTGTTCAAGCGCGCCTTCATGTCCGGGAGCTTGTCGCGAATGTGGTTCATGAGCACCTGGTTGAGCGTCTTCGCGAGGTAGCGCGTGCCGTTCTTGTGCGCGATATTGCGATATGCAGGGTGCGTCCGGAAGAAGTCGTCTTCTGCTTGGTGCGCCTCCTCGAGCGACTTCTCCGCGTTGATGTCCGCCTGCGAACGGTTCACGACGCCGATGAAGCCGAGCTTGAGCGGGTACACGCGCCCTGTCAGGATATCCAGCGCATTCGTGCCCGCGTCCATGAGGTCGAGCTTCGTGAGCACACCAATTGTGCGCCGGCCCTGAGGGTCGACTTGTCGCGCGAGCTTGAGAGCCTCGGAGTTCGCTAGGTCCACATTAGCCCCAGATACTGCCAGGATGACACTGCATAGGGTTCAGTACAGGAAGCGTGGCGTCGGAAAGAGCGGAATTCAGAGGCCGCCTACACACCAGTTGGGTTTTGAGATGTAGTCAATGACAAGGCTGCGAATCTGCCGCTCAATGTCGCTCGGTTGGTCGCCCACCGGGATCTAACGCGCGCGCCCATAATCAATTTCGCGCACGCTGCGTCATTCCATAGCCACGCACCTTTGTGAGACCGGGCAGATCCACCAGCGTCAGGTCGAGCACGTTTGGGCTGTATATGCGAAGGTGGATGGGAAGTTTGCTGATGCCCTTATTCTGGCCAGCGACGCGGAACGTCTCCTGCTCTATCTCGCGGCGAATCTCGCCGAAGTCGGTGAACCGCTTGTCGATGTGCAGGAACTGGCCCCACTCGGTGTACGTCTGTGTTGGCGACTCCGGGACGGGGGTGTGGATGAGCTGGAGGACGAGCGGTCTCCTGGTAACAATACCGGAGCCGCGGGGGAGGAAGTCTCGGCCGACGATGCTGCCCGGGAGTGAGTAGGCGGAAATGTGGGAGAATGCGAGTTACGTACGTCTCAAGGACACTGGACTTTCCCGCAGACTGACTTCCCACCTGTTTCACAAGCTCAGCGTTCAGTTAAGTGTGCATGCGACGCGAGACGTACGACAGCCAGCTGGGGCATGTCCAGCTCCCCGCCTGCAGGCGCGTGAGTGTGGCTCGGACGGGCGGTTGCGGGGTGGGTACTCACCGAGATTCGCAAACGTATCCTGGAGCTGATTCACAAGTCTGATGAGGTCCGCGTCCATGATGGGCAGCAGGAGGGCGGGGTCGTCGTGGGGGTCGTCGAGGTCGTCGAGGTCGTTGTGGAGAGAAAGAGAGCAGCGCGCACGGAAAGTATCAGGCGCCAAAAACGCGTCGCCACGGCCGACACGCGACGCGGCCGGCGCTTCCGTCCTTGCCCTCCTTCCCCACACTCGCACCCTTCTCGCCCTCGGCACTGCGCTCGTTGGCCGCGTCGACACGCAAGACAGCGCGAAGATGCCGTCTGCGTACGAGCCGCTTGCGCAGGAAGGCGACGACTTGTTCCGCACCGGAACCTCGTCTTCCGCAGTCCAACCCATTCCAATCAAGCCCGAGACATACTATGGCGAAGGACCGTTTGATCCACCAAGCTCAGACGACGAGTCTGATAGCTTCCTGGGGAAGGAGGATGAGCGGTCCGGCCGTGCGATTGAGGCGGAGGGCAACCTCGTCGTCGGTAGCCGCAAGGTACGTGCGCAGCGCTCGGAGCACGGCCAGGGCTGAGTGAACACACCCTACAGAAACGGCCAGCCTCTGTCAGATTCCTTGTGATCTCACTGGTGTCCCTGGTCTCTATTGCTATCATCATAGGCATTTTCGCTGCGAGGTCATACACCGGCACGGCGTTCCGCATACAGCAGGGTGTACAGCATCTCACCATGGATCACGTATTCAACGGCACTTTCTCTGCGCAGAGCAGAAGTGTACTGTGGGTCCCCGAAGGTATGCATTACTCTGGTTCGTCCTGTGATCCTGTGCTTCATGTCTCCGCAGCGGGAGACGGGGTGTTTGCGACCGTGCAAGGGCATGTCATTTCACTCGTCGACCTCAAGACGAATTCGACCCAAGAGCTAGTCTCTTTGGCTGACTTGAAGGATGTGAGGACACTGCTACATGTCGCGAGCTTGTCTTGAATCCAACGCCTACAGGAACATGGAAGCACGCTCAACTGGGCAAGCTGGAAGTTATCATCGGACATGAAATACGTGCTCGTGAAGGCTGATTACAAGAAGGTCAGCCAGGACGTTGGCACTCCTATATGCGAGCTGCTGACACGGCCTCCAGCAATGGCGGCATTCTAGCTTCGGCAACTACTACGTTCATGAACTCGCCACCAAGCGGACATGGCCGTTGACCCCTCCCAGTGACCCGCCCGTCACAGCCTACGCCGCGTGGTCTCCGACTGGAGAGTCCATCGCATACGTTGCGAATAACGATCTCTATGTCGTCCCATCTGCATCGTAAGCTCTACCTTGTAATGGAGCAGTGCAGGTATTCACGCTTTGATAGCAACATCGGTAACTCTGTGCGAGTCACGACGTCTGGGAATGCCTCCCTGTTCCACGGAGTGCCTGACTGGGTATACGAGGAAGAGGTCTTTTCTGCCGACTACGCGCTGTGGTGGGCGCCGGACGCATCAAAGGTTGCATTCCTTCGTTTCGACGAGACCACCGTAGACGAGTACACCTTCCCGGTCTACAACCCGACCGAGAACGCCAATACCGTCGTTCCCTACCCCGACCATGTCGTCATGAAGTACCCGAAGCCAGGATACGACAACCCGCTCGTTTCCGTGCACGTATTCCAGCTAGATGAGTATCTCGAGACAATACAAGAGATCGGCTCGGGAGCAAACACGACGGCCGTCGCGCAAGGGGCGACACTGGAGCTACGTTGGGATGGTCGACAAGCCCCCAACAACAGCATCATCTCGGAGGTTGCATGGGTAAGCGGCAGCGCGCTGCTGGTGCGTGAGGTGACGCGTGCCGCAGAGAACGGGAGCGTCGTATTCTTCGACCTCGGCAACAAGCCCGGGAACGTCGGCAAAGTGGTCCGCAAGCTCGGCCGGGAGGGCGAGCAAGGCGACGACGGCTGGATTGACGCAGTATGCTCTCCACCCATTGTATACATCGCTATTGCTCAAACCCCCTGACAGAACCAAGCGATATACCCGCTAACCGCATCCCTCTCGCCCGATGGCGCGCCCGCCTACCTCGACATCGTCCCTACCCCTGAAGGATACAACCACATTGCGCTCTTTAGCCCCGCGAACGCGAGCACCCCGCGCTTCCTCACCTCCGGCCCGTGGGAGGTGACATCAGGCATCCTCGCGGTCGACGCGGCGCGACGGCGCGTGTACTTCCAGGCGGCGAACCCGTCGTCCGTCCAGCGCCACGTGTTCTCGGTCCCGCTCCCGACGCTTGCGCAGAAGGAGCAGGCGGAGGTCAAGGCGCTGACGGACACGTCCAGCCCGGGGTACTATGATGCGAGCTTCTCTCCGCAGGGCGCGTTCTATCTGCTGAGCTACAAGGGACCGCACGCCCCGTGGCAGAGGATCGTCCACGTTGACGACGATGGTAGGCGTTCCGCGTTCGGTTGTGTCTGTTACTGTACCGACTGAATGACTTTCGTAGACTTCGACTACGTGTTGACTGAGAACCCGCAGCTAAACGAGACACTCGCCCAGTACGAGCTGCCCATCGTGACGCACTCCACAATCGAGAGCGACGGCTACGGTACGCGCACCCACCTCACCTTATCTGCAACGCCGCTGATCCCCCGCAGAACTGAACGTGCTCGAGCTGCGCCCGCCGCGGATGGACGACTCGGGGCGGACGAAGTACCCGGTGCTGTTCCGCGTGTACGGCGGGCCGGGCTCGCAGATGGTCGACGTGCGCTTCACGCAGGACTGGCACGCGTACCTCGTCGCGGAGCTACAGTACATCGTCGTCGTCGTCGACGGCCGCGGCACGGGCTTCCGCGGGCGCGCGCTCCGGAATCCGGTGAAGAATAATCTGGGACGGTGGGAGACGGTCGACCAGATCAATGCGGCGAAGATCTGGGCGGCAAAGGAGTATGTCGACCCGAAGCGCATCGGGATCTGGGGATGGGTGCGTGGATAGCGCGCTGAGTTGTGGTGGCGATGTTGCTGACGGAGTATTGACAGTCGTATGGTGGCTTCATGAGCTCGAAGGTCATTGAGGCTGATGCCGGTGTGCATACGCTTGCTATGGCTGTCGCGGTGGGTCCACATGTCTCGTCTTCATCCTCAACCGCTAACCAGCATCGCACAGCCCGTGACGAGCTGGCGTCTCTACGGTACGTCCACCTCTTTGCCCTGTCTCCCTCCACTGCCTAACGTTTGTCTACCACAGACTCGATCTACACCGAGCGCTACATGAACCTGCCCGCGGCGAACCCGGACGGGTACGTGACCGCGTCAATCTCGAACGTCACCGGCTTCCACCACGCGGACTTCCTGCTCGCGCACGGGAGCGGCGACGACAACGTGCACTACGCGAACTCGGCGCATCTGCTCGACATGCTCACCGCGGAGCGCGTGCGCGGGTTCCGCTTCCGGATGTTCACGGACAGGTGCGCTGCGGATCGTTTTTGGTGTGTTGAGTGACGGGCGTGGATGCTGATATACTGTGCACGCAGTGATCATAGCATTTACAGGAGAGGCGCGAATAGGGAGCTCTATGAGTTCATGACCGAGTTCTTGCTGGAGAAGTGGGGCAAGGGCGGGAAGCGACGCGCTTGGTAGTATAATTGGATCGGACATTGAGATAGAGTCCTGGCTTCGTTTTGGAATCGTATATATACGGCGCTGAATGATTATACTCTATTGTATACTATCGTACAAGTTGGGACGGTAGCTATGCACAGGCATGTGAGCTATATGGAGGATACGTCGACACCCCAAGCAACGACATCGACGTCGGGAATCAGCCCAAACACAGCAAGAACAGAGAACAGTAGAATACGGACACTGCCATGTTTCGAGATTGCTATTCTGATTCACCTGATCTCCGATCCTAGTCCTGAACATTGCACCTGGGCCTCATGCACCATACTCGGGAGGCGCATCTTCCGCGCTGTGCACAGACGGACGTAGAGGTTCGAGCACCATGCGTTCTGCGAGCAACTGAATGATTCGTTCCACGGCGACGTTGGGGTCGGTGGCGGGGGTGCTTGCCCCCGGGGTAGCAGGATGCGTTCCCGGCGCGGTGTGAGGGGGTGTGGCGAGGGCCGCGCATTCCGGTTGGAGGACGCTCCGAGTCGCAGATTCATGAAGCGAAGGTTCGGAAGCTGTTGGAGCAAGCCCTGGAGCGACCGCTATAGCGACCGTGTCTGGGATTGTGGGAGGACGCTTCACGTCGGCGCCGCTTGGCAGGGAAGGAATCGTAGGGCGTTTGGTGTCGCGGAGGACGTGGGGTCTGGATGGGGCAGTGGGAGCCGTTGCGAGGAAGGGAGAAGGCTCGTCCCGCTCGTACACCGCCAGATTCTCGCGTTTGCGCCGAATGCAATACCACAGGGTCGCTACGAACAGTACCAGGCCCGCGACGCCACCGACGACGGAGCCCACGAGTGTGCCGATAGGTGGTAGCGCATGTCTCGTTTGGGTGGTCGGATCGCTGCCAACAGTGTTAGAATATAAGGCCGTTCGCATCCACGCGGGCTACGTACCGAAGCAGCCCTCCGACTTCCGAGGGATCATCCGTGAAAACGGTCACGGTATTCAGCCAGAACTTGAGGAATCCTCCTGGAGCGAGTATTGGTGTCACGTTCACGGTGTGGGTTTGGTGCGGATCGAGCCCGTCTCGATAGAAGAGGAGCGCGTCCCCGATGAACCACATCGTGCTCGCGTTGTATGTCTCGGTTTGGTTGTTGAGGGTCTGCACGGATGCCTTGTCAATACAACTTGAGAGAACGTCCGTATGTACGCACCACGTTGTACACGGAGCTTCCCCAAATCCGGGAGCCGTTGATGGCGACGCCTACGCCTTGGAAGGAGAAGGAGAGCGACGCTGAAGGGACGGAGGTAACGAGATAGGGAGCAGGATGTTGTCCACTGGGAATGAGAGGATCATTGAGCACTGTCCAGTTTCCCTCATACGTGATGAGGGAAGTGTTCGTGGCTTGGTACACATGCGGCGTGGGCAGGCTGACTCTGAAAGCAACGTCAATCGATGCCGTATAACAGGCATGAGCTATGTACATACCCAGTAGCCAGTGTCCTGGTCACGGCCGCCCCGTCAAAGGCGAGGGTGTGGTTAGTCGAGGCGTGCGCTACCAGACTCACGTTATGTAAACCATCGGGGAGACCGTTGTAAGAGTACAAGGTGCCAGTTTGGATATGCGTGGATGAGAAGGACGTGGTGTTCCCGTCGATGGACACATCGTAAGAGCAGTTTGCCGCGCCGAACAACGAGATAGCTGACCCTGGAATGCGTTCCAACGTCAGGAACCCATGCAAGGCAAATCGGGCGTGGTCTCCTACCATAGAACAGGAAATCGAGGCTGGCTCCCGGATAGGCCGTAATATGCGTCGAGTTGCCAGACGCGGCCTCGCCGCCTTCCGTAGCAAACCCTCCAGCCTCGGCGTAGAACGGCTGCCAGCCTGTTTGGGTCCAGTTCCCAACTCCCCCGTCTCCTACGAGCGCGAAGTATTGTCAGCGACAGAAGACGCTAGGAGGATGGCTCACGAACATACCGTGAGGATAGTAGTTCACAATCGAGCTCGAGTCGCTGATTGTTACGACGTAGGTGTCGCCCATCGCATTACTGGGAGGACGTTATCTGCGAGAGGTGTTGTCCCCTTCGCGCGCGAGAAGTCTCGTAAGGCGATATATACCCTTCGCATCCGATTCCGCCGCGGTGGCAAGGCCGGGGACAGGTGGCGCTAGCAATGATGCCAGGACCGAGCAGTGTCGCGCGGCAGGCTGCAAAGATCATGTTAGTTCTCCTCGGGTATGTACTATGCGACGGCGGCGTTTCCTAGTAGAGGAACAAGCTCTCGGGCTTGGTCAGCGTCCAATACGATCTGCACATGTATCTGCCAGGATTGACGTCCGATGCAGCGGGAGGTGGCCACAGGCCATAGTGCCGACCGCGCGCGTTAGGCTGCATCCGTGGCGACCGGAGGGAAAGTAGATGGACGAAATTGCCAGGTGTGCGTCTCATGTTCGGGGTACTCCGCCACCTGAACGTGCCTTTTATTTAGATGGGCAGAAAGACTACTGACATACCAAGCCAATCTACACAGATTCGCAGTGCATTTCGTCACGGTGATTCTCGTCCGACTGCGGGGGGTCAGCCTCTTCGTTGAGCTCATCGGCGTTCCGACCTACATTTTCTTCTTCCACAAGCTCCTCATCGAAGAAGCTCGTTCCATGCCCTATGGAGAGCGACGCGCCGGCGGAGCCGATCACTCGGGATGCGAACACGAGCGAGCCAGCGGCGTCGTGATCCTCCTGTCCCGCGCTTCGGGCGCCGCCAATAGATTCCTCGCCGACTGCTCTCTGCTCTGCGGACTGAAGGGCGAGCAGGAAGCGCCAAGTCAGGATGGCGGTAAAGCTGCACACGACACGGGAGAGTGAGCGGAGGATGACGACGGAGTGCGGAGGCGTGTCCACTCACGGGTCCGTGAATGTGGTGACTTCGCTGAAGCCATCGACGGCGTCGACTATCTACAATCAAGAGGTAACATGAGAGCTGCGCATGACGACGACGGCTCCAGGGAACTCACCGACAAACAGGTGAGCGTGAGGTGGAGGGCGTTCAGGATGACGATGACTCTGTAGACGATGTGCATGATGGATCAGATGAAAGCGATGCTGGGCGGCGATCCTGCCTTACAGGAAGTAAATTGTCCCTAGGGAGCAGGTCGCGGTCAGAACGAGTGAGCTAGGAGAATGCTGTCGGAGGCTTACCGTTGGTAATCAAAATGCTGCCTAGAGACGACACTGCGCCGACGCCGGGGATTGTGCGATCCCTCGTGAGGCGGGATTGCCAAGTCACCGCAATGACGAGGATGTCTGCGGCGATGACGCACGAGCGGGAAATAGCGACCGCTGAGTGCGGAGTCACAGATCAGAAATAGACACGGGAAAACATGCATAACGTATCCTACCCCTGCATTGGGCAGTCAGTAATTCGTACACCATTTCTCGCCGAGGCAGCGCGCGACTCACATGACAGCTTCATGCGGTGTGAGGTTGTTACCGTCGGCGCAGCCGAGGCGCTGAAGGCTCATTCCCGGAAGACCCAGAGACATGTTCCACTGGCAGGTTATATGAGTGGTCGAGTGTCTGCAATATGGAGAGAGCGAAGCGCGCACCATGTTGACTCCGAACGGGCAGGCCGCAAGGACGAATACGACGGACGCCAACGGCCAGTTCATCCCACTCAGGGCGAGCGCACGCAGAGCCGAGAACGCTGTACCCGGGTGTCGAAAGTGACGATTTTTGGAGAAAGAGGGGGAAGGTGAGTTGAAGTGCTCGCTTTGCGAGAACGGGAGACGTACCAGCCCATACCAGGTCCTGCGCAACGCTTGGGACAAATTGGAAGTATCCGAGTACGGTGCAGCTGGATAGAAGTGGATCGCGTTCCAGAATGTCTAAGTCAATGTAGTACGATTGAAGAGCGACAGTCGTACCTCTGCATGAGGCAACGGTCAACACGCAATCGAAGAGAACAGCTATCACGACGAGCGGGACATACCTTGTCTGACATGCTCGCGAAGGTGATGGCTCCAAGGATAGGCCAGCTGAGCAACGCCAGATATCTCGTGCCGAGAAACAGTAGCGTTGCCCCGGTGATCTTGCGCTTCCAGAACAGAGTTACCTCGTTGTCGAGTGTAACGAGGTATTCGTATGCGACCAAGGCTGGCGAACAACATAGTCACGGTAGCATGGTCAGTACATGACGCATAGGATTGACCATAGCGCAGGCACGTACTCATGGTCGCCATTTCTATCAAACTCGCAGTGATGCTGTTAGGTTTCAGGGATCAGACACGATTAGCGAATATCTAGAGGCAATAGAATGTTCAGCACTCGACGACTCGACGTACACTGACGAAAAGAACTGAATCTCTTCCTCTACATCTGGGCTGGTAGACATGTTGCCGCTGAGGAGAAGTACTTGTTGCGCGCGGACGAATGAGGACCTCTGCGACGGGGCGCAGGGCAGCAGCTTCATATACGGCTTGAGGGACGTGAATTCTACTTTAGCTGAACAAATTGCACAAACCTGTGGACACGGCACACTTCTTGCTACAATCAGTCTCGCGATGACGGATCGACAAGAGCAGGCAGATACGGGCCAGCATTCGTCCAGAGTGATCCTTCCAGCTGCGCCACATATCCATACTTGTCACAGAACACCTGACGAGCTGGTCGCCGAAGCAACAGACGTGGCGGAAAGGGCCGGCTGCCAGATGTGTAGATACACGAGCAGCTAAAATGACGAGTCTTCGAACTAACCAATCAAGAGAAGCCGATGGTTGAGAGTCGGAAGACGGAGTGAGGGAGCTGTTCAGCGACTGAGTTGTGAACCATCTCCATAACGGAACAACGCGGGCGACGTCGAAGACCAGTCGCCAGAACGCATGACAGATGGAGGGTCTCGGTTAAGCACAAGTCAGACGTGTCGTCCCCAGAAGTGTACCCAGTGCGCCATGGGACGAGTACTTCTGATCTGCTATGTTCGGAATCCTCGTTTATAAGTCTTGAGGACTGCATCATGGTGCCTGTACCGTTAGCTCCCCATATCAATCGTAGACCGTGAATCCCGACAGTCGAGGTGAAGACCAACAAATAGTGTACCGGGGTCATATCCCGGAAGTTGTCGCCAGGCCAAGAGTCTGGTGTCAGAGCCCGATGTGAGCTGAGTGTTGAGAGCGAGATGCAGGGGCTGTGCCCGAGGGAGAGTATAGTAGTTTTGAAGCTCCGCTAGCTTCGTTGAAGCCCCAGATTAGTTCCGGTATGTAAGACTCCGTAATCATATGTATAACAAGCGAGATTACCGAGGTTGCAGCGGGTTGGATCCATGACACCATGTTTCGCCTCGATTTGCGCGCAAATGAAGATCGTTCAATATTGCGAACATCTCACTAGCCGCTCCCAGGTCATCATATCTAGCGAGCTCAACGCGAATACTTCATTGTTCGCGGCGGCGTCGGTCCGTCGCGCACATCCAAGACGCACGGAATGGGCCGGGGTAGCCCAGCCCATGCAGGTAAGATCGGCAGTCGACGCACCCATACATTGCCATTATCTGAGCACCGATCAACCTATGCTTCGCCGGCACCGGAGACGCTCTCATCCACTACCCATGCTCCCTCGCCGTCCTCGCCGTCGAGCGCGCTAGCGCCGCGTCGTACTGGTATCGACGCGCTGATGGAGCCGAGGACCGCCGACGCGAAGTGGAGTGTGCTTCCGTGGCCGCGGTCGCCATGCTCGTCGGCGTCCGCGAGATCGTGGCCGAGGGCTTGCTGGTTCGCCGCTTGAAGAGCGAGTAGAAAGCGGGAGGTCAGGATGGCGATCAAGCTGAAAAGGCGGCGCTGTGAGTGCATCGAAATCTGAGAATACGACGTAAGCGTACGGGTCCGTGAAGACGGTGACAAGGCTGAACGGCGCTAGGGAAGTGCCGATCTGTTGGTGAACAGGTGAGACAGTGGAGGGCCGGCAAGCGATATAGGGAGCACCTACCGAGAGCAGTGACAGTGTAAGATGAAGGACGTTCAAGGTGACAAGTACTCTGAGATTTCGCAGCCGTTCAGGTGAGTTGGTGTTGGCGGAAACGCGTCAGGGCTCCTCTCACAGAAAATAGATAGTTCCTGGAATACTATCAGTATCCGAAGCGCGAACGCGTAGTAGCTCGTGCTTGTCTCGTCCACTGACCGTTCACAAGCAGAGTGCTCCCAATCGAAGACTGAGAGCCGCCAGTGAGGGCTCCTCGAGCAGCCATTGTAGAGCGCCAGGTGACCGTGATTGCGATGGTGTCCGCGATGATCGCGCACGAACGTGATACGACAAGACCTGTATTCAGACCCAGACTTTAACGACTTGATAGCACGGGCCACACAGTGTGCGCATACCCCTTGGATCGATCGCGTTAAGCCTCGTGCATGGTTGCATTCGCTATAAACTCACACTTACATGGTCAGTACAGCGGGGGTTAGTTCCACGCCCCCGCCGCATCCAAAGGGCTGAACATTCGTCTCAACAAGGCTATGCGGTATGTTACGCTGGAGCATCGGATGATAGGTCGTAATTTGGCATAAGAGATTGCTGAGCAGCTACGTACCAGATTGATGACGAACGGGCCGAGCGCGAAGATGAAGGTCGCCAGCGCCAACGTATAGTTCATCTTGCTCAAGGCTAGGGTACGTAGCGCGGAGAACGCTGGGGGTGTAATCCAATAAAGCATAATGGTTAGCAGTCCAGTCGTAAGGGGCACATATTGCAAGACTGGCATCACTTACCCGCCCAGAACATGTACTGAACGACTGCGACCGAGAGTTGGGCAGTAACAATCCCGGTACAGCTACCCAAAGACCCCGTACAGCCTGAGACTTTCACAGACACTGAAGCTATGCGTACCTCTGCGGTATATGGTCTGTCGTCAGCGTTGTGCGAAAGTCGGTGCGGTGAAACGTGACATACCGTGTCAGTCATAGGCGCATACGTCGCCGCTCCCAGGAAGGAGTAGGCCAAAAGACCTATGTATCGCGTCCCGAAGAACAGCACTGTCGCACCTGTCATCTGGGGTCGCCAAAACAAGGTAACCTCCTGGTCTAAAGTGATGAGGTACTCGTACGTGATGAGCGCTGCCCAAAGCCGTCAATATGCGAGGTGTTCCATTACCCAGACAGGGGAAACCACGTACCGATCGCCGAAATCTCAAGCAGGTCCTCCTGATAACTGTATGAAGATATGTCAGGGCAGTGGATATCGGTGCGTGGACGGGTGAACGTACGTTGACGAGAGCACCTGAATCATGTCACTTGGAGTAGTCGACATAACGGCCGGAATCAATGTTCAGCGTCCAGGGTTCGGATAAGGTTGTGGAGCAACGTGTCAGTCGCAGGGAATGACCTAGGTACAACATATATACAGCGCACCTTTTGTAGTCCAAGGAGTTGGCGATAGAAGAACCCACCGAGACACGGCTGCTCAGATACGGTTGTGTCGCGGAGTAGAAGTCGTCCGAAGTGATTGGGCGCATCTAGGACGGCAAGAGACTCGCTATTCAGTACAGCCCTCGAACCGTCACGGATGGATGGAGAAGAGCGCGAAGTAGGGCAGGGTATGCATCCGCAGGCCGCGTGAGCGCGTAGAACCCTTGTTTGATGATGAGCGAGCCAGACCATAAACTTATGAATGCCCCAAGCGCATACTACTCACCTGTATGTATGTCCCGGCGGAGACCGCGAGCAGATGTTCCTCCCGACCCGCAACACATCCTCATGCCACATCCACGCCTTGCGTCGCAGAGACGCAGGCGTAAGAGAACAAGGCACTGGAGATGACACTGGTGCGTCTGGGAATCGCGGAAGCAATCATAAGTTGTAGCTGTCGAGCGAGGATAGCCCGCCTGCATCTACGAGTATGAACCGTAACACAAACTTAGCCAGAGTTGATTGACCGCTTTGCACCGCCCCCATAGTACAGAAATAGAGGCGGAGCCTTACTGATTACGAACCGCGCTCGATCCATGACCTCCTTCGAATTCGGGAGTACGCGAAGACATGTACAGAGCAGATGACATGCAGAGCTTTAGGCACATCTAACAGTGGTCATCAACATCGCGCATACTACGATAGAAGGCTAGAGCGCGTACCGGAATACAGATCGTTGAGTTAACCTCATGCAGACACTGGGAGTCTCCTCAGACGGCGGAAGTGAGATTGCGCAGAAGCACAAGATGGTGGATTCGGCGGTATCAGCATCACAAACATTGTCAAACCCAAACCTGCTGAACTGCAACCGCCCCGGCGTCTTGCGGGCACGTCATGCGGGCTCTCGTGTGGACACGCTCCGCTCTTCCGTCCGCTCAACCTGCGCTATCGCGACGGCCCTGTCCGCATCTTCTCTTCGCATGGTTTGCGTCTCCGCATCGTCCTCGGGACCCTTCGTGCCTCCCCAGGGAACGCTGATTCTCGACGACACGTCCTCTCCGGCTTTACCCTCCCGGCAGTCCATCTCGCAGTCGTTGAGCACGTCGAAGTCATGCTCGTCGTCCACCATCGTTATCGACTGGCTGATGGACCCGATGACTCCCGAAGCGAAGCGGAGCGTCGTGTGCTGGCCAGAAAGGTTTTCGCCATCCATGCGATCAGGGTGGACACTACTCCGGCCGAGCATGGACTGGTTCGCGCGCTGGAGATCGAGGAGGAAACGACAGACGAGGATCGTCGTGAGGCTGTATCGGAGAGAACGCGCGTGCTACGGTGAGATGCGGAGGGACGTGAGTACGCGATGTTCGTGCTTACGGGTCTGTGAGTGAGGTTACGACGCTGGCCTGTTCGTAGGGCGTGGCAAACTGTTTCAGGGAGCATTAAAAGACGGTTCTCGGCGCAACGGGGAGTGTAGCTCACGGAGATGACGGTGAGGATTAGATGTAGCATGTTGCAGATCACCACAACCCTGGTTTTTACGGTTGAGCCGATCTCAATCTGTGTCCGGCGACAGAACTCACAGAAAGTAGATCGTTCCTGTTGAGACAAGGCGTACATCACATTTAGCATACGGAACATGACAGGAAGAAGTACCCGAGAGACTGACCATTGTACATGAGGACACTTGATAATGTTGGGACGTCGGCTCGCAGCACGGCGCTGCTAGCACTCCGAGTTCTCCGCCACGACGCCCACGTCACGATGATCACGAGCATATCCGCGACGATCAGACATCCGCGTGATACAACGACGCCTGTAGGGAACCAGGTTCATGAGCTCAGTCGAACCGTTGATTGAACAGGCGTACTGCTGTACGTGTTCGCGTTAGCGGAAGACAGGTCCCCGAGGATCTGCGCTTACATGAGGCCCTGGCCGAACGTCACGTCCTCTAGGCCCTCGCAGCCCAGGATCGGAACGTCCTTCCCAGAGATCCTATGAAGGGCTAACGGCCACTGGCAGGACAATTGTTAGGCGACGAGATATCTCACGTCGCACTCATACTGGGAAACTCACGATGTTCACGGCGAAGGGCGCGAGGGCCAGAATGAACACCACGACCGCCAACGGCTGGTTCATCCCGCTCAACGCTAGTACGCGCAGGCCAGAGAATGCTAGCGAAAGTAGGCTGAGAATGCAAGCAAGTTGGCACGGAGTCTAAGATGCCTACCAGCCCAGAAGGGGTATTGGAGTGAGTTCGTCGCGTACTGCGCTTTCACGACCGCCGCGCAGCTGGAGTACCGCGTCAACGTCTTCCGTGACGTCACGTAAGAAGGCATACCTCTGCCCGACGGAATTTCAAGTCAGTGCCAGTCGTATCGTGAGACTCGGAAGTGGCATAACGTACTTGGTCGGACAGCCGAGCAAACGAGGTCGCGAGCAGGACGTTATTGCTCAACAGCGCAGAGTACCGCGTGCCCATGAAGAGCACGGTAGCTCCCGTGATTTTTGGTTTCCAGAACAAGGCAACCTCCTGGTCGAGGGTGATGATGTATTCGTAGGCAAGCAAGGCTTGGCACGGTACCGTCGGAGGTGAGTGAGCGCAAGGCATGGCTACGAGCATGCTACTCACCTACAGCTCCGATCTGCAGCCAGTATCCGTGCGTTCTATGATGACGGGAGACGAGAATTAGCTGCTGCTTGATCTGATATAGAGAACTATTGAAGGTACTTACGCCGAGGAATATGCAGAGATCAATTGGGCTGTAGCGGGATCGAGAGTGCTCGACATTTTGCATCCGGATGCCGACTCGTGTGGCCTCTTTCAGTTGACGATGGGCACCGCGAACGACTGAGGGGAGCTTATATTACGAAGCGTATCAGCGCAGCTGCCCCGGCCGTGCAGAATCGCAATCGTGCCCACTTACGGTGTGAGGCGCGGTATATCCGTGTTCTTCGGAGGGCGCGTGATGCACTGGAGATTGAGTGGCAGATGTCAGTCCTTTGAATCCGGGCTTCAGCGGCACTCAGTACCCCAATGTGACCAGGCGCCGTATGGAAAGAGGAGTTGGGGGTCTTTCTGAGAAGCAGCGTAGTGCACGACACGACAGTAAGAGTGAGGATCATGGGCCGCTGTGGCGATACGCGCCCGCGGTGGTTGTAAACTTTGTCCGACCGGTACCGGCGACTGTCAAATTCTCTTCTACCAAAGCATAACGCCGACTGTATATCCTCGGGATCAGTAAGCCGCTGCCTCGTGGGCTAGCTGACTTGGCGTCGCCGCGCGCAACCGTGTCCGAACTATAACAAAGCATGCTGGCGACTGACGAAGCGAATCCACTCCGAGCGTACATACACACTGCCTGAGGATACTGCCTGAGGGAATCAACGTACCTTCGGGCTCATGTATAATAGCAATCATGCCCCACAAGACCCCAC
Source organism: Trametes sp. AH28-2 (assembly GCA_001304625.1). Classification (NCBI taxonomy): domain Eukaryota; kingdom Fungi; phylum Basidiomycota; class Agaricomycetes; order Polyporales; family Polyporaceae; genus Trametes; species Trametes sp. AH28-2. The sequence continues at coordinate 89,269 of KQ464081.1, read as the reverse complement.
TGGTTATGGGGCATGCTCGGGCGCGACCCAGATGACGAACCCTACAGTATCGGCGGCCAACAATCCGAACAGATCTACAGAAGAATACGGCCACAGCGATAAGTACTTTGAGCGACGATGTAAGTGCAGGAATAGGCTTACCCTCTTCCCGGAGAATCCAGATACGTTGCACCTTGACTCAGCCTAGGAGCCAGTGGTCTTCATCCCAAGTCGAGCACGGCGACCATTCTGTGCCTCGTTGCACTAGCACCATATCGCCGCTCACATGGCGTCTCAGGGTGCCAGACCGAAGCTGCAAGTGTGTGAATGTGTAATAAGAGGTAAAAGCACTCAAGAAGAGTGCAGTACTATGTTACCGTCGACGCGGCTGGAGGAGACAATGTTCGGCGCTAATTGCCACGGTACGTAGGCCATCGGTCTAGATTCCCACGGGTGCTAGTTTCCTCACCGCCATCACCCTCTCGCTGTGTAGTTCAGGAATACGAGGAGGCCCGACAACTGAGTACTGCTCGACCGGGACGTGATTGTTTCTCAAGATAAGCTCGTTGTCACGGGTGCGCTCTCCTTGCCAGTGCAGGAGCTTCGCCGGAGCAGCTCTAGGGTCCAAGACCCGCACGAAGTGTACTACTAGTGTGCCTTCTGCGTCGAAGGTCGACGGTGTTACTGCTGATTGCAGGGAAAGCACGAACTTGAGTGAACACGATGTTAGCGGCCAGTTCGCGGAACAAGAAGCATCAGAAACTCGGACGGAGACTCTGAGAGAGCGACGATGGTGTAGCCTCGTCTTAAGCCTTGCTTTCGTACTCGAGGTGAGTTTCTGTCCCTTAGAATCGCCAGACGGCGGACTGTCTATGGACAAGGACAGGACAACAGCAGACTCCGGACGGACTGTCGCTCAACACGATAGAAGATGCTTACCCGTGTAGACAACAGCCGCGACCGACGACATTATGCTGGAGCGTTGATAGTGACGTATGGCGTCCTCGCCTACCAAGTTGTGTCTCTGAAGGGCGCGGGACTTGTGGCAGACTACGGCCTCCTATCGGTTCGAGTGCCTTTGAAACGATCCTAAAACTACACAATCACAGAATGAGAAGAAGACCCGCTCACCGCCGGGCTAGGCGGCATCGCCTGCCCCTCCACCACCGCCCCGTACTCCTTCCGCAGACCCGGAGAGTCCTGCGACGTCCCGCAGCCCGACGAGGAGCGTCTCTCCTCCATCTCTACAAGCAGCTCGTCGGCCGCAGCGCCCTCGAGCGTATCCGACTCGTCGGTGTCCAGTTCACGGCCCGTCGTCGTCAGCGACTCGCCGATCGACCCGATGACGACCGACGCGAAGCGCAGGGTGTCGTGCCCCCGGATGTCGTCGTCTGCGCCTGGAGATCCGAGGCTCAGCGTGTTCCGGCCGAGCGTCGCTTGGTTCGCGTGTTGGAGGGCCAGGAGAAAACGGCAAATGAGGATCGCGGTGATGCTGAGAGGTATATGAGTTACGGGCCAGTAGGAGATGGCGACCGAGAGGAACGGTGCTCACGGGTCCGTCAGCGCGGTCACTTCGCTCGTCTGTACGAATGGGGCTGTGATCTGGGGGCGAGATGGGCAGTGTACACGATAGGTGGGCGGGCGATGCTTACGGCGATGACTGTCAGAGCCATGTGGAGTGCATTGCAGACGACGACGACTCTGATATGCAGTGAGAACCCAGCGGATGTCCGGAATACGCGTACGGTGACTCACAAGAAGTAGAGTGTTCCTATGGAGAGACGACAGAGCGCGTGCAATGCTCAGCACAGGAACATATGTCGTAAAGACAGGCTGCACGCTCCGGACGTACCGTTGTACATGAGAATATACGACAAGCTCGGGACGACTCCGACCATGGTGTCCCTGGTACTTCTCTTCCATGTCAGCCACGTTACGACGACCACGATCATGTCTGAGGTGATTAGGCAAGTGCGTGACACGATGACACCTGCAAAGAGGCGGTAGTTGTGAGCCGAGAATGCCAGTGTCATCGGTGAATGTATCTACCGCTAGCGTTGAACATGAGCGCATGCGGAGAGGTCCGTCACTGGAGTGGACTCACATGAGTGCGTGTTGGGCGGTCAATCCAGAGACAGAGCCGCAGCCGAGCAGGGGGATATTCGCTCCGCTGATGATGTTGAGAACCACTGGCCACTAGGCAGGTGCTCGGTCAGGATCATGCAGGATCGAGTCACCTCCCCAGGTACTCACAAAGTTGACCGCGAAAGGGGCGAGAGCCAACACGAACACAATGGTCGCCAATGGCCAGTTCATGCCACTCAGGGCGAGCGTGCGCAGAGCGGAAAACGCTAGGTGAGTCAGTGATGTGAGTATAAGCGTGGACGGAAACCTGTCAATCGTAATGCAATGACGGGTACTCACCAGCCCAGAAGATGTATTGGCAAATCGAGATCACGAACTGCGCCTTCTGCAGTGTCGCACAGCTAGACTCTGGTGTTAGTATATGCTCAAACCACTCTGCAGAAAGCGCAACACCTCTGCACAATCCCTTTCGGTCACCAGAATGTGCTGGATAGACAGGTGAAGGACGTACTTGGTCGGACATCGGTGCGAAGGTAGCCGCGCCCACAAAGTTGTAGCTCAACAGCGCTATGTAGCGCGTGCCCATGAACAATACGGTCGCGCCCGTTCGTTTAGTATTCCAAAATAGCGCGACTTCTTGGCTGAAAGTTATGGCATATTCGTGCGTGAGGAGAGCTTGAGAATATCTGACGTCAAGCTTCGGCTGTGGTATGTCTCTTTTGAGAGTGGCTTACCGACGGCCGCGAATTGTAACCAGCGCGATTGGATCCTATATTCACATCAGTGCTTGCTTGACGTTAACTGCAAGAAAGGAGAGGGAACGTACGCCGAAGAATACTCGGCAATAAGTAGCACGGTCTCGGAACCGAATGGGTTGGACATCGCAGGCAGAATACTCGCGGGTGGGCGATAGCAGCACGCCGAGACGAGGGGCCTACTCAGAGGAACGCGATGCTATAAACTAGTACAGCGCCATTGTTCACAGGACTCGATTTTGAAATCATGAGCGTATCATCTCTTCGCACGCCCAGGGTTCGACAAAGTCCGTCTGATGTCAGAATGGCGAGTTCCACCACGGGGCCGGAGGTTCCGCGACGAGGGGCGATATAGTGGAAGCTTCGATCCCTGGGTTGTGGTAGTGAAGCGCTTAAGGATAAGGTGTAGCGACATTGATATGCAATACGAGTCCACCGGCGTGCGGTGCAGATGGGAGAAGCGATGCGATAGTCCTAACACGGAATGAGCGCAGCGCTCGTTAATGACATATAAGCGTGGGCGGTGATTCGGACGTACCATTGCACTACGACTCTACGAGGTTGTCGACGTCGCTCGACCTCAAGGCTTCGCCGAGAAACACTTTTCAAGCTGAGAAGTAGCGCAAAGACTCGGACGGAGGACGTCTGCAGCGGCTCGAACGAAGCTTAGTCGTGCTACTAAGCATATCTGGATATCGTTGTAGACCCCACGCCCGCCCTGAACCTGCTAAACATAAGTCGAACATCACGTTGGGCGCTG
>KQ464081.1:61448-85605 GCA_001304625.1 Trametes sp. AH28-2 | reverse complement strand
TGAACCAGGGGGAGCGATGATATAGCTGGTCCTTCTCGGCAAAGCGATACCCATAGGTACCACCTCCGGGCGCTGTTTCGGATACCTTGGATCTCTGCAGCGCAAGTGTTAAAACATATTGATTGGTATACCATAATGGGATGTGGAGAGTCCTGTGGCTGATACAGCGGTCGATCTGCGTAGGGAGCGTTGTAGCCATAGGGGGGAATTTCCGACATATATCACAACATAAATACGTGCAGACGGCCTCCGTAAACATGAGACCCTCATCGTTAAAAAGCAGAAGTCTGTACGGATTTTTAGAGCCCTTACTCGTGCTAATTGGCCCAGAGGAAGCCATGATATGAACAAAACACTGATCGGGTAGCCCATTGTGCATAGTTTGAAGCACCATTTGCATGCACAGTGCTGCACAATGGGCTACCCGATCAGTGTTCTGTTCATATCATGGCTTCCTCTGGGCCAATTAGCACGAGTAAGGGCTCTAAAAATCCGTACAGACTTCTGCTTTTTAACGATGAGGGTCTCATGTTTACGGAGGCCGTCTGCACGTATTTATGTTGTGATATATGTCGGAAATTCCCCCCTATGGCTACAACGCTCCCTACGCAGATCGACCGCTGTATCAGCCACAGGACTCTCCACATCCCATCATGGTATACCAATCAATATGTTTTAACACTTGCGCTGCAGAGATCCAAGGTATCCGAAACGCTGGGAGGTGGTACCTATGGGTATCGCTTTGCCGAGAAGGACCAGCTATATCATCGCTCCCCCTGGTTCAAATCCCTCGCAAAGGTACTCATTCTATAGCAGTATACATCTACTACATAGGCATATATATTTCATACGTATGACGTGCAGTGGAGGCGTATAATAGCCCGGGGAAAGTGACTTTTGAGGCACATTCAGTATTTCTCACACAGTATAAGCACAGATACACATTTCGACATCGGATAAAGCTCAATATATAGCCCAATATAGTGCGCACACGGTGGTAAAAAATCAGGTGCATATGGGCAAAGCGGGAAGTGCTATAGCCCGCCGACGCTGGGCAATCGGGGCATTGGCGCGCCCTAGTACCAAATATGGTAGTGGCGGGGAGTGGAGGCGCCGGCGCGCCCAGATCAGACAGCGAGGGAACACCCGATTTGGGCGGGAGAGATTACACAGTAAGCGGCGGCAAGCTTATCAGGCGCCAGGAGATATTCACCTCTTTTCACGGGCGAGGGCGCTAGGGCTTATTAGGCGGGTTACACAGATCGGTAGACTACGGCTAATTAGCCCGGAAGTGTGGGACGGCCAGGTGGGGCGCTGATGGGCAAGTTGAGCGCGGCGGCTGAACAAATAACCTCCGAGACAAGCCAAGCCGTTTCGACAATTCCCTCAGTGACCTCTCTCCACAAACAGCCCGCGTGATGTGGCAGCACTACGAAGAACACGATCCTCATAGGACTCACTGTCTATGTACTTTGTCGCGTGTCCCGTATGATGTATAATAGCCAGAGCCTCCGGTCCAGCGCGCGTAGGGCGGTGTGAGCGCGACCCCGCGGTCGACGACGCCCGGCGCCCGAATGAGGTCAAAGATGTTGTCGGCGCCGGAGAAGATCTAACAGCGAACAGCATACAGGAACTCGCCTAGAACGTGTAGAATGCGCACAGAGTGCGATGCTCGAGCGGGGATGAGGTAGATCAGCGCCTCATCAAGATGATGAAGGTTTGAGTTCAAGGACGCTGTCGAGCGCCTTTCGACTCCATCCTGCTCGGTGCTTCTTCTTTTCGGACTGCTTGGGCACCGACTCGGCCCCGTATGTACTGACACTCATCCACCTCCCTGACCCTCTGCGTTATTGATGGCTGCTCTATGCTCCTTAAAAGACTGGCGCGAGCAAATGTAAGTCTCGCTGATAGCGGGGACGATCGTATAAAGTGCTCACCGCGGAGGCTGTAGTTCGATCCAAATTTCTTCGATCTCAGGTCGACCTGGCAGCGAATCATGCCGGTCGACGGGCACACAAACGGCAGCGTGTTCGTGCGCACGGCGGTGGCGAGGTTGACCTCATCGTTCGGGTCCTACAAGAGTCGTGTCAGCGTTTGACGGGGTTGAGGATCGTCGAAATCAGACCGACGTACGTCGACCTCCATTGCCAGGATGTGCGTTGCATCACCGAGGAGGCATCCGGTGGTGTCAGTTGCCTGGCAAGTCCTATCGAAGGTATGGTCGCATTCCGTCAGTTCCGGAATGGACTGTGGCGATGCCGCTCAGCTGAGTGCTCACATGCGTACTGCCGGCGTGCAGCTCTTGAGAATGAACCAGGTATCGGCGGTGTTGTTGAAAGGCCCGATAGAGCTACACCCCGAGTCGGCGGAGAGGGCAAGGTCGCCATGCACGCCCGGCCTAGGCACGACTGAGGGTGGGGCAGCGGCGACGAGGCCGAGGGAAGCGACGAGAGCGAGGATGTTGGAGAACTGCATGTTGCGTGCGATAGACCTCGAATGCTGCAGATCCTGATGTTAACGCTGTCCCTTTATATAGCTCGACATGCCGCTACGACCCACTGTTCAACGCACGGCCCCGCTGGAGCTCAGTCGCCCTGAGCAGCGCTAGTGAAGCCGCGGTGCCTATGGAGGTGTCCTGTAAGGCATACCTCCACATCTTTCTTCCGTGTGGTGTCGTTTCTCCGTCGCGAACTTGGGCCGGGCGCTGGACCGCAGTCCTGCGACAGTCCTGGTTCCTCCTTCATACGACGCATTGTATGAGCACAGCACCGCTCAGCGGCGGTGACTGAATGGATGTTAGTGATCTTCATCTGCAGCGTACCAGCGGTATGCGGCGACACCCTGCACAACGTAGCAGTCACTCATGATCACAGGTAGTGGTGCCATCGGGAGACTTCTGTTTAGGTTCCGAGCAGTAAGGTATCTTCATATAGATCGGCTCGCCATCGGGTTCTCGACTCCTGATACGCTTCTTGTTTGATGTTGTTCTGTCACTGGCACAGCGTCGCCTCGGGAGGTATTGTTGTCTGACTGCCTCCCCACTGAGCCGCTTGCATTCCACTCGGCGAGTGGATCACTGTAACAAGACGTGCAGCATGTTAAGTGACATAGCCCCAAGATAGTGCACACGAAAAACTCGCCTGTCATAAAGCCTCTCTGTCGAGTCGAACTCGAGATCGAAGCTTGCGCTATTCTGGGTGGCGGGTGCAATCCTCGGTTCGTCCAAGTATTCTGAGGTCGCCGCGCTGGTCAGCAACCATCTGCGAAATCGCGTCTTGGTACACGTGTGGGCCCTGTAGAGAGTGGATACCATTCAGTGGTGTGCGTAGTGAATGGGCGTACGTCGAAAGACATCACCGTCGAGTGGAGATACACACCTCCGGGATTGGAGCTCGTGAAGCCACGCCGCGCTCTCAAAGTTCTGTCGAGTAACCGCACAGGGAGCTATGTGGCCGACGTCGTATGTGCAGCGGAAGCAGACCCCTCACACTCTCTGCACTATTCGCATCGCTTGTCCGGAAAATTTGCGCATCTGCATCCGTCGGAGCAGCCATTGACCAGTGCCGCCGACGTCGAAGAGAGCATGACGGCCGCCTTGATTCATCGAGCCCACAGAACGGCAGACGGTCATTACTATCTGTGCCCTCAATGGTCAAGCGTACGCCGCTGGACATGCCAGTGGGTCACGAAATAGGCCAACCTGAGGTTCAGGTTCGACCGCCCGGAAAACGACAATACGCGCACTGCCTGTCTGTGTAGTCGCGAGTCAGTATGAGGCGCAAGTCAAGACAGAACGGCGTACCTATTGACTGTGCACGCGGAGTACTGGGAAAATATCGGAACGATGCCGGAAGCGGATGAGGTCGTGCCCGCGCAGCGGTCGTTTCGGCGAAGACATTGACAGCGTCAACGTCGCCACGATGTCACTTTCGAGATGCGAGTCAAGGAGTCGAGACGGATTTATGACAAACCATTTAGTAGCTCTGGAATCACGGTGTCGCATGGCATCACTTACTGTCAATCCCAATCTGCAGCCAGTCCGCTTGGGTCCTGAGTGGGTATAAGCCTCGATGCTCCCAACGCTTGTACCAGAGCAATGGGAGGGCACTCACGCTAATTCTAACCCGAAAATGATCTGCGCTGGATCAAATCCTAGAGGATCAGCCATGGCAAAAGAGGAGGCCAGCGTTCAGTAGAAATGAGGAGGCACGTCCGCAATCCTGGGGACGGTCAAAAATAGTGGCGAGGTGTACCACACCCCTGCATGCATCCACGAAGACTCGAAATCGAGCCATCGTTGCCCGTTGCTTGATGCCGACATGATCCACCAGAGAATTCGCGTACAGCTCGTCTCGCGAGATCGCGTTTCGCTCTTGCATTCGCATGTCGATGTACCGCTTTCAGGTGTTCCATCCGAGGGTTGTCGCGACCGAATGCGATAGGCATGCGAGCCGCGAACACAGCAAGGTCTAACAGCACAGCGCTCATTGGTCTATACGCCTTCGACGGGAGGAATCTGGACGCTCATCTACGAGTATCAGTATCACGGGCCAGTCTCAGACAGACGTGACGTGCATTGTCGAAGACAGCCAAACCGACGCAGAACTTGAAGGATGACGACATGGACGTACTGGCTCTTGGTCCCCGCATTCAGTGAAGCCAGCGAGTGAACCCGACACAAGAGACCACCCGGCGGTGTGAATCCACCGGCGTACGGTGCAAGAGGGTTCAGGTCCGCTCTACAAGGAAGGGGCATCAAGACTACAGTGTGCGGTACTCATCAGTGAAATGCGAGTTCAAGATTCCTGCGGCAAGATAGCGTACCTGCAAGTTGGTGGTGCCGAACGTCCGAACATAACCAAAGGGCATCTCTACACGTTCATCAGCGTAGCGCGCGTCGCACGACGAACAGGCTACGTACCAACTCACCGCAGCCGCGAAGTGCTTCGCGCATCTTGGAGCTCCGTCAGAGGCGGAGGACGTTACGCTCGGTGCTCGACAGCATTGACATCACAACGACAAATCCACATCATCGAACTCGAGCTCGAACTGCACCCGCATCCGCTCCGTACGTTCCTGAGCGTCATGCCGTCTGCCGTGCGGACGGACCTGGTTCTGCCGCTCCTCCATCGCCAAGCTGCCTCATCTCAACGGCCGCGCCCGCGCCTCCCCCTACTCCATTACCCGCCCGCTCGACGCTCTCCCCATCGCGCACACCCCCACCCGCGCGCGAAGCCAGTGCCCCGTCCCCACACGCCGTCCCCTCCCAGTCGAGGTCGCCGTCCCAGCTCACGGTGTCGCTCTGCTCGCTGGGCAGGAGCGACGCCCCGAACGGCGCGACGACTCCGGCGTTAGACGCGAAGCGGAGCGAGTCGCCGACCGAGCCGAGGCCCGTGCTGAGCGGGGGGAGCGCGGAGGAGTGCAGCTCGATCGAGGCGAGGTTCGCGGCTTGGAGGTCGAGCAGGAAGCGGTAGACGAGCACGGCTGTCAGGCTGCGCGGGGGTTAGTGGTAGACGTGGAGGGATTGCGGGAGTGCCGTACGGGTCGGAGAGTACCGTGATGTAGCTCGCGGAGTGATAGGGTGTGGTGACCTACGGACATGCGTGGCGATCATGAGGATGCAGAGCAGAGCGATACGTGGATGCATGAGGCTCACCGAGACCTGGTTGAGGACGAGGTCGAGAACGTTGAGGACGGTCAGAGTTCTGCGTCGCGTGAGGTGATGTTAGTGTACGGCGGTGAAGACACGAGATTCCGCGTACACGAAGTAGATCAGACCTGCAGTACGTGTCAATAGACCGCATACATGAGATCCACAGAGATATACGGACCATCATACAGTAATACATCGGCCAACGAGTGGCTCTTCGACTGCCCGAGGGCAGATGTCCCTCTCTTCCACGTTGTGGTCACAGTGACGAGAGCGACAACGATGTCTGCGGCAATGAAGCACACGCGCGAGACAATGGTGACTTGTAGCGTATCAACATCGGCGCAAGAGAGGGACGCGATCAGGCTTACATCTGTCATGGGTATGAGCAGCGATAAATAGCAGCTTCCCGGTAGAACGCACATATTGTTGAGCTCTTGGGAGACATCGCTAACCCCTTGGCACCCGGTAGTCAAGAGCTTCATTCCCGTCAGGTTGTACCCGTAGACAACCTGCATTACGACAGCAGGTGTCAGCACTGATCACTCGCACGCGTAACAAGGGAGTCGTCTCACAAAGCTGACGGCAGCCGGGGTTAGAGACAAGAGCAGCACGACCACGGCGAGAGGCCACCGCAGCCCGCAGAGGGCGAGGAAGCGGAGAACACTATTGAGTACAGGCCATGAGCATTCGCCAGCATGTGTCTCGTGCCAATTCAACGTACCCGCCCATGGAATGTACTGGATGGTCGTGAACGCGTATTGGGCTCTTGTGAGCAATGCGCAACTGACCAGTAATGTCGTTAGCGTCAAACCCGTTGCACAGTGACGCATACGACCGACCTCTGCTCCGAATGGGTAAGACATTAGTGAGATGAGCTTGTACGCTCAAATAAACACATAGACGTACCGTGTCGGAAACATTGGTTGATGCAAGCGTGGCAGTGCCAAGTACATCGTACGCGATCAGCGTGGAGTAACGAGTGAAGAAGAACAGAGCAGAGGCTCCGCTGAATTTGCGCTTCCAGAAGAGCTCTATCTCTCGGTCCAGCGTGATGAGGTAGTCGTATAGCAGGAAGGCTTTGATAGGTCCTCCCGTCAGTAGATAGTCAGCAACACAGATCGACGACCGACCAACTACGCAGACTTGGAAGCAGGTAACAGTGAAGCTGCAAGCGGTCAGACAAGCAGTTACATGGGATAGTGCCATGTGTGAACGTACACGCTCTTGTAGATATCCACAATCTCCGAAACATCCGGACCTGTGTTCGCGTCAGAGTTCGAAGACATACAGGGCGGGGCGCTGGGGATATGAGTAGTATGCGTCGAAAGGCAGATGTTCTGGGTGTATCTGATAGTGATGGTACAAGTCAACGCACCGTCATACAACGCGCCGGAGGCTGCATGTTTATACATGACAGCACATACGTTATTCTGATATCTCCAAGGCCACTGTGGGATCCGCTAGTGCGAAAGCAGAAGGCACGAGCTCATGCGCGGAGGAGAGCGGGATTGCCTGATGCCGGTTTGAGATCAATCTACCCCGCATAGGCAGCTGGGCGAGCGGTGTCGCAATCAAACTGAGGGCGCACAGATGTGAATGCTATGCAGCCTACGCCTTCGTGAAAGCAGTTGAATGCATGATACTCAGTTACGTCGAAGGGAGGGGATCCGTCAAGCTGGTCGGACGGCATATAAGCAGGTGAAGCCTCGCACTCAAACGGCCGCGGCACAATGTACTGTAGGCCAACAGTCGTGGGACTCCGATTGGTGATGGTTACTGAGGATGAGAGAGAGCACCTGTGCTTATCCTAGCGTCCACCTGCAGATAACGAACGCGCCCTGGGGAGTTGGAGCCGGGCCAGCGACGAGAGCCAGGACGTGGTGGACGCGCGAGAAAGTCGCGGCGCTGTCAAGCGGGCGCTTGATCATCGGCTATTACCGAGACGTTCGGTGAAGCCGGCCCGCCGCCACCATACAGTACATGTGCATTCGCCGCCGTTTCGTTCTCTCCTTCTGCGACGACCCCTTACGGTCGAATGAGTCCGTTTTCTCGTGCTTAGGTCTCTTCCCAACGTGTGATAGAATCCGATGCTTCAAAACAGCCCTCTACGGACCGCATACATATCTAGCCTAAAAGTGAGTGCTCTACGGTAGACCGTGCTTCGGAAACGACTCGCTGACGCAAAGATCTAGAGCTCTCGTTAGGAAAGCTATGAGTACCTGAGGTCATGCCTGCATTACCCCTGTACTGGCAAATGCATTCTCAGGCTCCGACTACTGCCCCTGTCTAAGGACGACCTCCGATATTCAATTGACACGCCGGGACAGCTGTCTACCCAGGAGACTCTGATCGGATTCTCAGTTACCTACGAAGTCGGGGCGCCCACTGCGGCCTCGTGGTGCACTTCAGGCCACAAGCGCGTACTTCTAGATTGCGGCGGTGATATCCTCGGTCGCCGCCTTTCGCTCGCGCTGTACATGGTGCACCAGGTTCCCTCATTTGTAGGATCACCTCTCCGACACTCCCGGACGGCGGAGGCCTCCACAATTTGGATAGGTGAGTACCGCGTGCGAGTCGCCCCGTTTTTGACGCACCCCAGAAAACGCCGCATCGAGCGATAGCCCTAGGTACGGTTCCCCGGTATCTGTCAGTACTCCAGTACGAGCGAGGGTATCGTGTTCCCAGATAGACTCGGCGTCTCGGCAAGCTGAGTATGTGTCAATGCGCTCCTGGATGGGCGCGCCCGTTCGGTTTGCAGTACCTTCGTGTGGTTGCGATCCGAGCATAGGGTTTCCCTTTCGCCCGCGCGAGGGATGGTGCTCAAAGCCGCAGCCTTCCTCTTGCGCTACCTCACCCTGTCCTCTGTGACCCGATGTCCAGCAGCCCAGCAAGCACCGAAACGGCGGCGTTGGTTTCATACACATCCTACCTGTACGCCCAAGGTATCCCGTCACTAGTCTCGTATCCTCAGGCTGACCTCTTACCCCAGTATCACAAGCGGTCGAGTCGGCATAGCTGTTGCAGGTGTGTAGCTGGATGTCGAGTGGCGAAAGTGCGTAGGCTAAACCGCGACTCCCTTCTCCAGCCCTAGTGACATACGAATACATCATCACTTTCGGCGATGAAGTCACCTTGTTCTGGAAACGAAAGAAAACCGGCGCATCGTGGCTCTTCTTCGTCGTCCGTTACCTTGCCCTCCTTTTCTACGCCCTTTTGGCGACAATCTCCTACGCGCCGATGTCGGACGAGGTACGAATCCTTCGTGTAGTGTCTCTGTTTGTCGGCTCACCTCAGTGTGGTTTAGAGGTACGCCGATATCGACATAGGTTCAAGCACCGAATGACCTAAGGCCATATACCAGCTGTAACGTGTTCCAGAAGGTGATATTTGCCATCGAGCTGGTCCAGTATCCTTTCTGGGCAGGTAGACGTTTTCTTGTATCCGGCAACTAGCCAGTGTATGCACCACGCGCTGACACGACTCTGGCAGCGTTCTCAGGGCTGCGTGTCCTTGCGCTAAGCGGCATGAACTGGGTCCACGGGATGGGCGTCTTCCTCCTCGCGTCCGGCCTGTTCGTGATGTGTGCTGTAGGTGACGCGTACAGTTCTCCCTCGGCCATCTTCGTTGACCCGCATGACCTGCGATAGTGGGAGTCTTCTCTCGACGTATCTGGGGCGAACGCGCTGATCGTAGGCTGCGCCGGTGGCCCCTCTGGCATGACGAAACACCAGAACGTGATGTGAGTGCTATCACCTGAAGGGCCGCCGCTGCAGCTGAATGCATCGCATCGTAGCAGTATGTTGGCGTGATAGAGACAGCGACTACCCGCTCACCTACTTGCCCCCAAACAGTCGTGGCAGTCTCGCGCTGCTGCGCCATTGTGGCAGACATTGTCACGATTGCCATAACCTGGCGGTACTCGGTCAAGAACGGCGTGTCGGTTGGCGTGCGTGGATCCCCGCCCTCCCATCTCGCAACGGTACTGCTTGTGAACGGTGAGTCGCACAGATCAGTGTATGCGCAGGGCGCTGCTGATGGGAGTATGCGCAGGGACCGTGTACTTCATGTGAGATAACATGCCGCCTGCTCATCGAGGATGGGGGCACCCTTGATGACTTCCATTGCCCAGGGTCCTCTTGGTGCTCAACGCGATCCAGCTCATCTCCCTCATCTCCGTAAGTCTCGACCCACCGCTCTGTCCAGCCGAGCTGCTCACACACTCGAGCAGCTCTTCCGGCCGCTCTCCCACGTCGTCGTCTACTTCGTCTTCATAGACCCGTCAGTACCACTCTTCCTCCGCCTTCCATCGCTCCTCCGAGCTCACACGAGCGTGTCGCGGCAGACTGTCGGCGATCCTGATCTGCCGCCTGATGCTCGCCCTGCAGTCCGCGCACCAGCGGACCGTCGACGCGCCCGAGCTGGACACGATCTCGGTGACGGACGGCGATGGGCGTGACGGAGCCGGCACGCTTCGCTTCGCGGAGGCGCTCGTGGGCTCTCTCGCGGAGCCCACGTTCTCGACGGGGGCCGATGCGTCCAGCCTCGTCTGCGGGCTGTGGGGAGGCGCGTGCGTAACGCGAAGACGGCGGACTACTAGTACTGGGGTTGGGCTGGGCCCGGCCGGGGGCCGGGCGCGGACGCGGGGCAGGTCGAGCCGCTGGGTGGGCGGGTCGACTGCTTGCCGCAATTTGTACTAGCGGGCTGCCGTCGTGTTCCGGCGAGGAACTCGGTGCGGTCCAAGCAGGATGTATAGGGCGCGGTGGGCGGGACAAAGAGATCGCGGGAACGAGAGTGGTAACTACGAAACGAGGGCTTGGGAGCGTGTATAGCGCGGTGCGGGCGCCGAGTCACTGCATGTCAAAGCCCCATATTGTGACTCCGCTTACCTCTAATAAACACACGTAGACTAATGATGTGGTTATGATGGATAATCGGGCCAGCGCTACCTCGGCCTAGCGCCGTTTACGTGCGGTGACATCACGTAGACAGACCTTGTCTATCCCCTCTACACGGATGAGATGTCTATCTTCGTCTATGCGCATCCATATTGCGTGCAAGAAGCTATGCAGCACACTAGTCTATCCAATATATTCATCTTCTCTGCTTATCTTTTCTGGTTTATCCTATGCACGGCTAGGTAGGCGCGGAGCACACTCCTCCCATCAGCTATGCGTGGTCGGCTTGTACCGCAATGAATCCACGATGTTCTGTGCGATCTTACAGATTGTGTCGGCCGTTATGTCTGGGCATTGACCCAGTGGTTCAAGTACTGTTAGACTGTGAGCCCGGTTTACATGACATAGAAACACGTAGTCACATCCCATTGCTATGGCGCCTAACATCAGAGCTCGGCTACCTCTGCTATGGTGCAGGTTCGGGGCTAGCTACACCTCTGTCTACGTGATGTAAGCAAGCCCGGCTACGTGCGCTACGGTACGGGTTCAGAGGTAAACGCGAGCCCAATATCCGGCAATGACATGCAGTGAGTGAGACCAGGCGCGATGGATGGAGGCGAAAACTGCGCAGGGGATGGCTTGGTTATATCCAAGATAATCCGTGCATCCGTGGGAAGAACATCCGCGGATGTTTTCATCCGTTCATATCCGTTCCCACGGCTTCAGACGTGACTTGACGTCAGCAAGCAAAGTCAGCGGTGAAAGTCACGGCGGTGGCGAGGTTGGCGGGCGAGTATCACGTCGAGGTTGAGCCTTCCACATAGGAATAGACATGAGCAGCACAGATTATTGCGTAGTCTGACATTGACGGCAAAAAATTGATTAAGAGAAGTTTGAAGAGACTGTTGCGAGGCGTGGGGGTTGCGATTGTAGGAGAATCGCAACTCGGAGTGCAGGGCGGAGCGAGAGCGCGCGGCGGGGCTGCGCGTTCGTGAAAGTGAAAGCGCGACCATTGCGACCGAGAACGCGAACCATTTCATTTATACATCCAAATGGCGCGTCGCAGGGTGTATACAACAATGAATTAAATCACAAAAACACCCACAAGAACAGGTGAGCTTGCGCAGGCTGATTCTCGCAACCTATACAACGGCCACTACAAGTACAGCGATAACATCCGCGACAACTTTCGGTGCATCGCACCATGGTGGACGCGCCTACGCGTCGATGAGCATCCTTGTGCGGAGCGTTAGCGGAGCTCCTGACTCCTTCTCTCAGCGAATCTGGGTGCGGCCTTGTTGTATTGAGATCACCTTCCGTGTTTTCATAGGAGATGTGCTAATGTGAGGAGTCAACGTATGATCTGCTGCGCAGTGTTAATGTACATCGGCGTATGAGCTACGTCCCAGAAGGAGAAACGCGAGTAGCGAGCGGACGCGAAGAGGAAACGCGTTAACGCACGGCAGTGTTAGCGCGACCCGTCGCGCGTCGCGCGAGTGTCGTTACACTGCGGTGACCGCCTGTGACATCACAGGCCCGTGAGAAATCCGTGAGTACAAACGGATGGATTTTGGTGCGAACGGATGCCTGGGAAACGGATACTATCCGCGGATATCCATGGATGGCACTATCCAAGCCAACCCCTGATTAACTGCGAGCGGCGAGCTGTAGGCGCCCGTCGCTCGGCTGGACGCTGGGTGCCGGCCTCTCGGGTTCGGCCGGCCCCTGCACAGATATCTCGCTTGACACGTACGAGGACGGGAGCTGCTATCCAGATGAGGTTTCAATGACGGACGTGGACCGGACTCATGAAGATGATATGCCGGACGGCGCCCCCATTTGCGAGCTGCAGTGCGTAGCCAACGAGTGTGAACAGGCTAGTGGCGCCCGACAAGGGCAGGTGGACACGCTGGGATGCTAGTTTTGCGGTATTGTCAAGCATGTAAAATCGACCATACATAGGACGAGTATCTAATAGAAGCAGTGATGGAGTGATCCGACAATTGTTCGAGACAAGCCTGAGCTTGAGCAAGACTGGAGATATGACCCGGAAGTCGCCGTTTTCTGCGGGAATAGTGTAGACGGTCGAGAGTACTTCAGTCGAGCTCTGGAGAGCACGACGGTGGAGGAGGACGGGCGAGAGAAGGAGACGACGGTTCTCGGGCATTCCAGTTTGGGCCAGAGGCACGTGATCGCGTTGGGCGCCCGTATAAGACGGGGTGCTCGGCGGACAGTCCGGAAAGTACTCCTTCCTCTCTCTTTGCTTTCTGTGCCTTTGGATTGTTCGCTGCTACTGACCGTCTTCTGTATACCTAATAACCTCTAATCATGCTCCGGAAACAACTCGCTTCGACCACCCTCTCCGGATCTCTCGCTGCTCGTCGTCTCCCGCCTCGGAGTGCTCTCGCTGCTCTACCTCGCCGCGCACCCCTCTCCCGCATCTCCCCATGTCCCAGGGTTCTCGCAGGACCTCTCGTTCTCTCCCGTACCTATGCACAAGGTCCCCCTGGAGGGGGCTCGGGCGGGTTCCCCGGCTTCAACATGATGGGGCAGCAGCGCCAGCCGGGCGAGGCTCTCAAGGAATTCGTGAGTTTCTTTAGCTTTCCTTCCAGTTCCGTCCCTATGCCGCCCTTCCGCTCTCGCTCTGTAGCGTCACAATACTCTGTGCTGGTTCTGTGACCACCTCGCTCAAACATCTGCACGGGGTGGGTAAGCCTCGGTCGACCAGGGTACTGGTAGGCTGGGCTAAGGTCGGAGAAGGAGCACCACTGCCCTGCGTGTACTCTGACAATTCAGAGGTACCCGCGGGTCAGTCTGTTCCCTTGCGTGAAATGCGCGATTTAGTTGTCCTTGTGCATAGGCTCATTGCGTATCAAGTCTATGCGGTAGTCGACGTGAACTAACCCCCGGCGTCGGCGATCTCCCGAACACCATCGGATTCGCATTCCTATCTCTTGGTGTTCAATGAGATGTCAATGGCATTGGCGTGTGACCGAGTGCTACTACTACTAACAGGTATATGATGCGACGCCGCGGATAAGGTAGATCTGTGGGTCGGGTAGGAGTGTTCATGCTCTATGGGGAGAGTTATGCTTCAAGGGGAGAGTAGGTGTGGACTTCGCGCGCAGAACATGAACGTATGCATACGTGTTGCTCGGAGGAGCCTGCGCGCTGTCTCTTATGGCGGACCGGGGCAATCAAAGGGCATCATACTAACTACCTATCCACAGAGTGTTGATCTCACGGAGCTCGCGAAGAACGGCAAGCTCGATCCCACCATTGGTCGCGACGAAGGTATGTATCCGTCACGCCTCCTCTGGCCGTTGCTGACCATCGCGTGCAGAGATCAGGAGAACTATCCAAAGTGAGCGACTACAGTAGAAACGGGCCGTCGACTTGCTGCTAACCGATTACAGTCCTCTCGCGTCGGACAAAGTCCAACCCAGTCGTAAGTTGCTTTCATGAACATGCGAGTCGTTGTATATTCACGCCCTTCTTTCAGCTCATTGGTCCGCCTGGTGTCGGGAAGACCGCTATTCTTGAAGGCCTCGCTCAACGGATAGTCGCTAAGGAGGTACCGGAGTCGCTGCAAAACAAGCGAGTTCTATCATTAGATCTCGCTGCAATTATGGCCGGCTCTGGGATCCGCGGCCAGTTCGAGGAGAAGTTCAAGGCCCTCATCAAGGATATAGAAGATCAGGTACGTCGACCGTTGTCTGCCCATACATGCGTTCTGCTGACACGCCTCGCAGGCAGGGAACGTGATTTGCTTCATTGACGAACTTCGTGAGTAAACCACGGACACGTCAAGCTCGGTATATGCTGAGCAAACAACACAGACACGCTCTTCAACCTCGGCAAAGCGGAGGGTAGCATCGACGCCGGACAGATGATCAAGCCTGCCCTCGCCCGCGGTCTTCAGCTCGTCGGTGCAACAACACGTAAGTTTTGAGGTGACTCTCGTCGGTGCACCCCTATAATATCTCACGTTAGCCGACGAGTACCGGAAAACCATCGGGAAGGATGCTGCCTTGGAGCGTCGATTCCAGCCTGTACAGATCGACGAACCCACAGTCGAGGCAACAATCTCCATTCTCCGTGGTCTGAAGCCTCGCTACGAAGTGCACCATGGTGTTGGCATCTCCGATGGCGCGCTCGTGACAGGTATGTCTTCAATCCTCTCGCATATTGCATAGCGCTGACAGTTGATATCTCTACTAGCCGCGGTGTACAGTTCGCGCTACATCTCCGATCGCTTCCTGCCCGACAAGGCTATCGACCTAGTCGACGAGGCGGCCTCGGCGCTCCGGCTCGCCCAGGAAAGCAAGCCGGACGAGCTCGAGGCGCTCGACCGCGAGATCATGACGCTCGAGATCGAGCGCGAGTCGCTCAAGAACGAGACCGACGTCTTCTCCGTCGAGCGGCGCGCGAAGGTCGAGGAGACGCTCAAGCAGAAGCGCGAGACCGCGGAGCAGCTCACGCAGGTGTGGCACGCCGAGCGCGCGCGGCTCGAGCGCATCAAGGACCTCAAGCAGCGCCTCGAGGACGCGAAGCGCGAGCTCGAGATCGCGCAGCGCCAGGGCCAGTACGAGCGCGCGTCGCGCCTGCGCTTCGCGACGATCCCCGAGCTCGAGCGGCAGCTGCCGTCGGAGGGCGCGGGCGAGCGCGGGGAGAGCGAGGACGCGGCGGGCCCGCTGTCGATGCTGCATGACCGCGTGACGAGTGCGGACATCGCGCGTGTCGTGGCGAAGGCCACGGGCATCCCTGTGCAGAGCCTCCTGAAGGGCGAGCGGGAGAAGCTCGTTCATGTGAGTAGCTTTCTTTGTGATTTGGTACGTGCGACGTACTGAGGCGTGGATATGCATATAGATGGAGGAGGTCCTCAGGAAGCGCGTGGTTGGCCAGGATCACGTCGTGGAGGCAGTGAGCGACGCGGTCCGCATCTCGCGCGCCGGGCTCCAGGCACCCAACCGTCCTGTCGCGTCCTTCCTCTTCCTAGGTCCCACTGGTGTTGGCAAAGTGAGTATATGCAAATACATACCTGGTGCACTTGATGCTAACACGCTGTTCAGACGGAGCTTTGCAAGGCCCTTGCAGGGTTTTTGTTCAACGATGAGTCGCGTGGATTGTAAGTGGCACCATCGTGTTGTAGGTCAGGATGGTTTGACTGATCAACATCGTACAGGATCAATATCAACATGTCGGAGTATCACGACCGGCATACGATCTCGCGGCTCATCGGCGCCGCGCCCGGTTACGTTGGTTTCGAGGAAGGCGGCCAGCTCACCGAGGCCGTCCGCCGCAAGCCTTACGGTGCGTATCGAACAACGTCTTCTCACTCTCGCGCTTACTGACTCGCCACTTGCAGCCGTCATCCTGCTCGACGAGCTCGAGAAGGCGCACAAGGACGTCGCGATGATCCTGCTCCAGATCCTCGACGAGGGCAGCATCACCGACTCGCAGGGTCGCAAGGTCGACTTCAAGAACACGATCATCTGCCTCACTTCGAACCTCGGCTCGGACATCCTCGCGCACGCGTCCGCGTCGGACCCCGTCACGGGCGCGGTGACGCCCGACGCGCGCGACGAAGTGCTCGCGCGCACGGCCGAGTACTTCCCGCCGGAGCTGCTGAACCGCCTCGACTCGATGCTCGTGTTCAACAAGCTCTCGCGCGACAGCATCCTGCGCGTCGTCGACCTGCGCCTCGGCGACGTGCAGGAGCGCCTCGCCTCGCGCCGGATCACGCTCGACGTGGACCAGGGCGCGAAGGACTGGCTCGCGAAGGAGGGCTACTCGGACGTGTATGGCGCGCGCGCGATCGCGCGAATCGTGCGCACGAAGGTGCTGTTCCCGCTCGCGCAGAAGCTGCTCAAGGGCACGATCAGGTGAGTTCGCGCGTGTATCGTCTGACGCGCACATGATGCTTACGAACCTCGTACAGAGATGGAGACGTCGTCCGCATCCGCGCGTCGGCGGACGGGAAGGATCTCGACATCCAGGACAACCACGAGGCCGACCCGTCCATCGCTGCGTCGTCGACGCCCATTGCCAACCCCGAGCACGACGAGACCCACTCTGCATGAACAATGCTATCCAACGGACCGAACGCCGATTCCCCACGTCACTAGAACTCACCGGACATCAATCGCACTCACCACCACGGTACGCAAACGCTTTGTAGATATGTAGCTTATAGCCCATGTACCATAGTATCTTAGGCACCGGAATGTATTCACACCCTACTCATCCCACAACAATGCATAACATCCTTCCAATTGTTCACGATGTCTCGCACTTGGGACATGGCTAGTGCGGTATCTGGACTACTCGCACTGTGCGGCCTTGATGATGTCCGCGGCTTTCTCGGCGATGCCGTATAGCGAGCTCGTGAGGTGCGCGCTGATCTGGATGGGGATGATCGATGCGTCGACCACGCGCAAGTTCGTCGTGTCGTACACCTTCAGGTGTGCATCGACCACGCCTGAAACCACCTCGTCAGCATTCGCGACCGCCCGCCGTCAGCCTCGGTCAAGCTCGGAGCGAGGACGTACCTCCAAGGCTGCGTCGCATCATGGCGGAGGTCCCAATGGGATGCGCGACGGAGGAGAAGCCTGCCGCACCCGGCTGGACGATCCACTTCTTCCAGTCCGCGTCCGAGCCGCCGTCCCCGTTGTCGGGGACAGTCGCCAGTCCGGGTAGGATCTCGGCGACCGACAGATTGCTGCAGCGGCAGCCGTGTCAGCGAGCAGTCGAGCACGAGCGGCAGCCCCACGGATGCTGTGAGACTGACCTGAGAGGTGGGCTGCTCAGGACCCGGCGCGAAAGCCGCGCGCCGGCGATCTGTACGGAGAGGTCGAAGTCAACGCTGAAGTAGTTCACGATGACCTCCGGGAACTCGAATGGGTCGCTGGACTGTGCCGTGGTGGATGAGGGCGTGAGTCGGTGGGTGGTGAGGAACGGTAGGGAATGCGTGCGATGCCCACCTTGATAGTGACGTTACCCCTGCTGAAGGGTAGAAGCTGCCAAGTAACGATGGCAGGATCACTAGGTATCATTCAGCCTAGTATAAGCAGAGCACGCCTTGAACGTATATGACATACTCGGGGGGAGCCATTTCGTAGTGCACCTCGGCGACAGGTGCTGATGAGGAGTCAGCGTCGCAAGAAGCCTCGGTCCGGTTTACGCGGAGATGCCTACCGTTGTGTTTCACAATCAAGTCCGCCTGTATCTGAAAAATAGTGCTGAGCGCCTTGGCGGAGAGCCCCGAGGCGGCTTGAGATGTTGCCCAAGACGCGATTGAGGACTGGATCGTCTGCACCGCCGCGGGGGCCTTGTCGCCAAAGAGCTGGTATATGTTCGGGAAAGCGATCGCGTCCGCGGGGCCTTCGCCATCAGGGTCGAAGCCGTTACCTTGCATCTCTACTACGTTCAATGTCTGGCAAGAACAGCAGATTGGTGAGCACAGTTTTGTCATCTCGGTAGCCTGAAACTTACTTGCTCCTGCAAGTTCCTGCCCACGCCCTTGAGGTCGATTAGTGTCTCTATCCCGAGCGGGCTCAGCTCTTCCGAATCCCCGATGCCGGAATGCTGCAAAACGGTCGGGCTCTGGATGGTGGCGTGACTTTCAGATCTCTCGCACTCTCTGGGATATCGAGAAGCGCACCTGAACAGTGCCGGCAGAGACAATGACCTCTCGGCGAGCGTATGCTTTGTAGCGCACGCCGCTGCCGTCTGCAGCGGCGAACTCGACTCCAGTGGCCGTGTACGGCGCGTTGATACCATTTAAGAGAACCCTTGTGGCAAGATGGTGAATAAGTATCGTCCAGCCTTTGCGGCGATTCTCTACTGGAGTGTAGTACGCCTCGATCGAGGAAGACCGATGATCGTCTGCATGCCAATTGATACTCTGCAACACGGTCACGGATTAGCATCCGCCTGCATCGATGGTCGTGAAGGAGAGCTTGCTTACTAGAGGTGTGAAGGCGACGCAGTTGGGGTCGCCGCCGTTCAGGTCCTTGAAGTGTGCGATTCCCGTGAGGTTAACCACCGAATCGACGAAAGCCTGTTGCTGCGGACCTCCAAACATCGCGTTCGGGAACGTCGCTTGCACGGGACCCTTCGTACCGTGGTATGAGGCGATGGAGTCAGCGCCCTTTGCCCGCTGTTGAGCATTGGGAGCGGAGAATCCTTCGGCCTGCACCTGCTGTTAGAATTGTGACGACGCGCGCACGGGAAGGAGAGCACGACCTTCTTCATGTAGGAAAACAGGTTCTCCCAATTCCATCCGACGCTCGCCTCTTCGGGCTCCAGCAGCTCAGAGAACGCGTCATATTGCGCGGCTAACCCGCGCGTCCAGTCTGCGCCGTTGATCGAGCTACTGCCTCCGAGCGTCTTGCCTCTACATTTGATCACTCGGTCAGGGACACGGCGTGTGAAGGCCAGATAGGAGCAACGGTCACTTACCCATGGATAACCTTTCCCTGATCTGCTGGCCACGCCCAGTCGAGTGGTCCCCCCAACAGGTCAGCAAAATCCAGGATGTTGACGACGTCCGGATTCGTCCGATTATCGCCCCCCGCTTCGATCATGAGGATGGTCATAGCAGGGTCCTCGGCGAGGCGTGCAGCTACGGTCGTCCCTGCGGTGCCGCCGCCTACAATGATATAGTCGAACGTCTTCCCGCTCGCCGAGGCTGGGTCGATGGTGATGCCGGATGCACGCGCCTGCGCTATAAACGCCAGGCAAAGACATCCGGCAAGAATGGCGGAAGCGAAGGTTGTTAGGTGCAGTCGTGGCAGAGGCATAGTCAAAGTCCGCACAGAGGGGCGGGGGATGGTAGGAACGCCCTGTGAACTGTGGAGGACGTGTTAAAACTTCAATGTTGACGCCGTCATCCACCGCATCCAGACCGCACCTCCATTTCAAGATGCTGCGATCATCCGTGCATGTGGAGGAGACGCGCGGCATAGCGTCAGCAAGAACATGTTCCGAAAAAGACTGACAGCTGCTGGATCATGGGATGAGTGCACGCGATGTAGGGTGCCTAGGACGAGGCACTTGGGGGAGGATCGCGTCTAAACCTAGGATGACTTTGACCCCGACTCTGGACTTTGAGTCGTACGGAAGCGATAGGCGTCTTCTTGCTGGAATGCGCAGAGCATGTGTCGTGAGAATTTGCGCAGCCATTGCAGAACACATGAGCAGCAGACCTATGCGCCCAATCCTGCCAGTAGCCCGAAGTCAGCATGCCATTCGCCATCGAAGAAAACAGAAGAAAACACGAACCTGTTCTCGGCACTCAACAGTACAGTACGCAAGCAGACGCATGCAAGGGTCTGAGCGTTGGTAACCTCGTCCCAGCAGGCTCGTGGAACCACATCCCATCCTGGCACAGATGGTCGTCGTAGGAGTGACGATATGCTTGGGCACCCAGCGCTGCCAGTCCCTCTCGCATCTCTCGAGCGTGCGCCAAAGGGGCCGATAGTCTTCGAGCTGTCCCATGTCGAATCGGAGGCGTTCCAGCACGGCGCAGAACGCAAACCCGGCAAGGAGCACGGCGGGGCTGATGAACTGCATGGCCGGCGTACCTTGCCGCTTTGAATAGATTCTCCACGGGATCGTCCGCGCCGTCCCACTCCTCGCGCGGTCGGAACTGACGCGCATCTTGGGAGATCTGCTCCCGTGGGACCCCCTCGGTGAGATGCTTTTTGTAGTAAGCAAATGCGGCAAGCGAGTACGCCTTGACGGTAAGTGGGGCGCATCTGGGCAGCCGCATGGTCCTGTCGTCGTGAATCGCGGCGGCGAGGTTCGAATGAATAATCGGGTCTAACAGAGCGAGCGCGCCCTCTTCGCAGTAGAAGATGGAGCGCATTGCGTGCGGCCGTACCCATGATGGCGTCAAAGCAAGATACGACAGCCAGATCGTAGATTCTAGGTCAACCGGTCAATGCGCCATAACCGAGCAGCTCACGAGACGCTTCGCCCGCCTCCTTCCTTGCCGCCGCGACCCTTCGGTCGCGGATGGGTTCGGTAGTAGCGTGCGCAAGATGATACTGCCTATTTTTTGTCATGAAAATCTTCGAAACGTTGTGAAACAACTAACACTCACAGCACGAATGGGGTCAACATACCAGTACCCCAGGCTGGGCAGGTTCCGACCACGGCCAGTGCGTCCGGGCCAACTGCGAAATGCACCCCGATCGAGATCCCGCCGATCGGCTTCAGAGCCAGGACTCGTCAACTCACGCCTATTCATGATAATGGTCTCTAAGAGCTTTGTCTGGAGACAAGGATACGGCGGCGGCGGCTCGGCCCTCGCTCCTCCATAGTCCCAAAGCCCGCGGTTTCAGGCCCCTGGTGGTGGAATGACGCATTGGCTCCTAAATGTAGATCAAATCACTCAGCCAAAGACTTCAGAGAGGACGTACATATATATGCAGGCCTCGATGGCATGCCGTGTGCGGGGAATGTTGTGGTGCAAGTTCAAGTCGACGACCTCCGAGCGCCAAACGCGCGAAGCGAGCACTTTCAGCCAGTAAGTGATGCGGTGCTTACTTCCACTAGATGGGTTTATCAACTCATTGAAGCAGGTAAGTAGCTCCCTAATGATCGTGTCTAACGCGTGTCCGTCGCCCTGCACATCCGCCATTCTCGCCTCTGGAACGGCTTCGCTCTTCCCTGCGATGTGCTCCGGCGGATCCGCGTCTTGTAGGCACAACACAACACCGCACTACCTTCAACATTATATATAAGACTACTAATCTAAAGCAATCAGAGTAAAGTACGTGTCTATGCCCCTCTCACACCGTATACCGCTTCATCACAACCGTAACAATCTTACCAGGCGTACCGAACGGGCAGGGCCGGCTCGTCTCCCACAGCACCTCCCCGTTCCTCGGGTCGCGCCTGTCCTCGTCCTCCCGCAGGATCTCAACGATCTCGACAGGCGTCGCGCGGCCCATCTTCTCCAGCAAGTTCCGGCGCACCTCGTGCAGCCGCGCCCCGATCGAGGACGACGTCTCCGTCCAGCCCGGCGCCCCGCACACCGCCTGGTGCCGCGCCCAGTCCTGCAACAACACGAAAAAAAACGCAATGGTGAGCACGCGCCTACTAACGAACGAAAGCCGCCCCGGGCACAAGCGACAGGCGAACCTCGTGCCGGCACTCCGCGCTACAATAGGTCGGCGTCTGGTTCGCGAGGCACCCGAGACACGTGAGGCGCGGCCCCGCGTCCGTGACCGCGTCGCACCCCCTCGCGCCGCACACCGGCGACTTCGCGCGCACGACGGGCCCGCGCGGCGCGCGCCACCCCTGCGCGCACCTCTCGAGCGCGCGCCAGAGGGGGCGGTACTCGGGGACGGCGCCGAGGTCGAGCTTGACGCGCGCCACAAGGGTCCGGAAGGCGCACCCCGCGAGGAGCACCGCGGGGCTGAGGAAGGCCAGGGCCGCGGCGCTCGTCGCGTGCTGCGCCGCGCGGAAGATGTTGTC
Organism: Trametes sp. AH28-2; assembly: GCA_001304625.1. NCBI lineage: Eukaryota > Fungi > Basidiomycota > Agaricomycetes > Polyporales > Polyporaceae > Trametes > Trametes sp. AH28-2. Next base: position 63,570 of record KQ464081.1, on the reverse strand, counting down.
GAGCGCGTCGCGGGGGCTGTCGGCGTCGGCGCCGGCGCCGCGCTGCTGCGCGCGCGGGAAGTGCGCGGCGTCGTGCGCGATCGAGTGCAGTTTGTCCGAGCTGGCGACGTACTTCCTATAGTAGGCGTAGGCCGCGACGGAGTGCGCCTGCGCGGTCAGCGCCTCGGATCTGGCGGGGTACACGTTGTCCCAGTTGGGGTCGTCGACCGCGGTGTTGGGGTATATGATCGGGTCCAGAAAGGAAAGAGAACCCTCCTCGCATGGCCGTCCTGCGGTCTCTAAGCCGGCCAGATGCCTACGTACGTGATTTATCAGGCATCTGCATAGTGACAGCCATAACGAAGTACTGTAGGGAGCACACCGCCACGCACCGCAACGCCATTTCGAGTCTGAACGCGGCCTCCAGATCATTATAGTACCGGCCCGCCGGCGTGTCCCCTGCAAGCGCGGCCGGATGTACAGGGCGGAAGTCCACCACCCGAGTCCCGGGAGTCGCGCGGTAATCCCTGCAACAAATGTCGCGAATCTGCTCGTACTTATCATCAGTCGCTGCCACGCATCGACGTCAACACACGCAGGACGGCCGGAGCGCGAGGGAACGGACGGACACATCGTACTCCGAGTCTCTGGCGGTCAACGCCGTGCACGGTGCGCGCGGGCTTGCTGGGGGATCCGTGGGTGGAGCTTTTCCAAGGCCTTTCATCTGCGAGTTTATATGACAGGGCTCTTTGACAGCTTTGCGCTGGCCACAGAGCTTGGATGGGATGTGGACGAGTCTGTGGATCGCGAGACCAAGCTGTGGGCGCTTGGGGATGCGGGTGGCCAAGCGGCGAGCGACTGTGTCGGCGGTTTCTCCAACCAAGCGACGCAATCATGTATGGCAATGTTGAATCGAGGAGGACAGTAGTTGCCAGCCAGAGAGAGCACATAGTGCGAACAGGTACGCCCAAGATCCCAAGAGACATGTACACCAACAGGAAGACCGACGCAGCTGCCGACTGCTACCAGGGCTCGAGTATAGACATCGAGTTCGGGTCCCGCGGCGGGCCCGGGAAGCCCATGTTCACCGGGGGGCGCGTCATCACTCCCAAACGCCGTCGTCAAATCCCGTACAAACGTACGTCCGGGAAAAGCACTCACGACTCTCGGTGTACGTCCGCGCCGCACGCGACCTGTCCCTGCCCCTCGGCGGCGCCCACAGGACCCGGTACGCCTTCAGGCAGTGCGCGCTGAGCGTGCGCGTCTTGAGGCGGACGACTTCGCCCCGGCGGAACGGGCTGTCGTTCGGGATGTCGATGAAGATCTCGGGGCCGGCGCGCTCGGCGAAAAGCGGCCAGTCCCAGCCCCACGGAGGCACCCCGCGCGTCCGCGGCGGGCGGAATTCTGAGTCGGCGACGTCGACCCAGGCGGGGTCGCCGTCGTCGTCGATGATGTCGGTGTAGTCGCTTGTGTTGTCGGGCTTGCAGAACTCGCGGTGGATGTACCAGTGCTGATGGGGTGGTTCAGGGAACAAGACAGCGAGACCGTGTGCAAGACGTACGAGGTGCTGGCATTGCCGGTCGCAGTAGCGCGGTTTACGCTCTGCGGGACAGGGGCCTCCGCATTTCAGCAGCGCGCTCTTGTTGGTCGCCTGAATCTGGCACCCGATGTTGGCGCACCGGTAGAGGTGCGGCGCTTTCGCGACCCTTTTCAGCCGCGCGGATTCCTTGACCTGGAGACGCGAGATATAGCTATTGTGGGCGTTCCACAAGGACCGCAATTCCTTGAAGTCGCCCGTGCGACGCACGTCGACGCCGAAGCGCGCCTCGGTCGTCGCGAGCCAGGCGGCGATGCGGAGCGTGGCAGGCGGCATGAAGCCGAGGCCGACGCAGATGTTGGCGGCGGAGCACGCGTTGAACATGGCGCTGCACGAGTGCACGACGCCGTGGAAGCTCAGCGTGCGCGTGGGGTTGGTCCAGCAGGAGTAGAAGTTGATGTGCGCGTAGCAGGCGAGGCCCTGCAGACGGAGGCGGGGGGAGATGTTGCGGATCTCTGGGAGCCGGAAGTTCGCTTCCTCTTCCGGGGTCGTTGGAGGCGGCTGGTCTACCCCCGCGAGCCGTTGAGAGGTCGGCAGCGGGGTGTG
>KQ464081.1:6660-61438 GCA_001304625.1 Trametes sp. AH28-2 | reverse complement strand
CCCGGGGAGCCGTTGAGAGGTCGGCAGCGGGTTGTGAGAGTCTGAGACGAGGGGGTAGCAAATCGAAAGCGTTCTAAAGGAGACGTGGTGTGAAGACTTTCAGGTACAGAGAGCCTGAGAGGACCACGGACGTTAGACAGTACTCAAGCATGAGAGGACCGTCGTCGACGCGCAGGCCGTACCTCAGGCGCCACGGTGGGTTTTCTCTGACCGAGGCCTGCCCGTCAACATACATACGCCTGAGGTCGGGCGGGTGGCGGTAGTCGTAGCAGATGAGCTCCTTGAGGGAGATGTACTCCTCGAAGCCCTCGCACCGTCCTGGATATAGGTCAAAGGGGACATCACAGGAGACCTCGAGCACGAGAGGCATGGTAGGTGATGAGCTGTGAGCGGCTACGGCTCCTACTACGCGTCCGACGCGGTACTCGGAGGCAAGCGCACTCTCCGATCGGCACGGACCCGCGATCCATTCGACGCGTGACGTCACGCGCGTAGCGTCCCTTTCGATGCCACTGCGCTCTCGACTCGGCCTCTTCCACTCTCCCGCTCTGCCATCATCTCCGAGTACGACGACCTTGCGCAATCTCAATCACCCCTTGAACGCCATGGCTGGCCAGTACAAGAGACACAGTACAAGAATATCGATGATGATTGAATATTGACCTTCCAGGGTGACAATTGGGAGCTACCAGGGGTCGAACATCGTCATCGGAACGTTCGGGTCCCACGGAGAGCCAAAAAAGCCCATGTTCTCCGGGGGGCTCAGCATCACTGCGCGCGCTGTCGTCAAATCCCTGCCAATGCGGAGCCGCAGACGAAACCCTCACGTTTCTCGACAAACACCCTAGCCGGCCCCGACTTCTCGAGGCCCTTCGTTGGTGCCCACAGCGCGCGGTATGCTTTCAAGCAGTGCGGGCTGAGCGTGCGCGTCTTGAGGCGGATGACCTCGCCTCGGCGGAACGGGCTGTCGTTGGGAACGTCAATGAAGATTTCCGGGCCCTCGCGCTCAGCGAACAGCAGCCAGTCCCCGCCCCAAGGAGGTACCGCATGAGTCGTCGGCGGCCGGAAGTCGTCGACCTCGACCCACTCGGCGTCTCCGTCGTCGTCGATGATATCGGTGTAGTCGCTCGCGTCGTCGGGCTTGCAGAACTCGCGGTGGACGTACCAGTGCTGATGGAACTGTTTAGCGACAAAGCCTACAATCGGGCGTGCACGCGTACCAGATACTGGCAGTTCCTGTCGCAATAACGGGGCTTCCTCTCGGGAGGGCAGCGCCCGCCGCATTTCAGCAGCGCGCTCTTGTTCGTCGCCTGGATCGGGCACCCGGTATTGGCGCACCGGTAGAGGTGGGGCGCCTTCGCGACCCTCTTCAGTCGTGCGGCTTCTTTCACCTGCAGCCGCGCGAGGTAGTTCCGGTGCATCGCCCACAGATGGCGCAGCTCCTTGTACCTCGGGGCCTCGCGCAGGTCGACGCCGAACCGCGCCTCGGTCGTCGCCATGTACGCCGCGATGCGGACAGCCACGGGCGGGACGAAGCCGAGGCCGACGCAGATGTTCGCGGCGGAGCACGCGTTGAACATCCCGTTGTGCGCGCTGAGGATGCTGCTGGAGGTCGGCACGTCCTTGCCGTCCGCCCAGCCCGCGTAGAAGTTCATGTGCGCGTAGCACGCGAGGCCCTGCAGGCGCAGGCGCGGGGTGATGTTTTTGATAACGGGCAGCCGGAAGTTTGCCTCCTCTTCGGGCGTCGTCGGCGGCGGCTGGTCGACCCCGGCGAGTCGCTGGGCGGTGAACAGAGGGTGCCTCTCAACCGATGAGACGAGAGGGTAGCAGAGGGTGATCGCCCTGTCGTAGGAGGTGACGCAGTGAGCAATGGATGAAGCCAGGGGAAAGCAGGCTCGAAAGAGAAAAGGATGTCGCACTGTGAATAGTTCGCAGTAGCGATAGCGGGTGGGGATGGGACGCAGCCGCCGCCGGGTGCATCTCTTGTACGAGACGACCCCGGGTTGCGCGGGTTGCGCGTGTCCGTGATTCCGCACCAGTACCAGGTTACAGGCTCGCGGATGCACAGGTACACTGACGGCTGACTTTGAGCCCCACACGGATCCCACAAGATACTGATGCGCATACTACAAGCCGCCCAACGTTTGCCTGCCGCCTGCCTCTGCACATGCTCTGCCACCACTTCCCCGCCACACAAGCGCCGCTCACTGCGCTCCCTGGGGCCTCCGCTCCGCCCGCACGAATCAGAGAACGGTTCGACACACCTCAGAGCGTACTCGAGCATGAGCGGGCCGTCATCAAAACGCACGCCATACCTCAGCCGTGCCGGGGGGTTCTCCCTGACCGAGCGCTGCCCCTCGACGTACAGCCGCCGCAGGTCCGGCGGGTGGCGGTAGTCGTAGCAGACCTGTTCCCGGAGGGTGATGTACTCTTCAAAGTGCTCGCACCGGCCTGGGTAGAGCTCGGAGGGGACGTCGCACGAGAGCTCGAGCGCGAGAGGCATGCCAGCGGCGAGAGGGTGTCCAATGGCCGGTGAGCTGTGAGCTGTGAGCGGCAACGTTTGGGCCGCCTTGGGTGCGTTGTTCGGGTGGGGGCATGATGCACGGATAGAACCCCGACTGGGACGGGCAGCCTTCTGGCAGCGAGCCCCGCCGAGAGTCACAGATATTCACGCCGTAGGACATCAGATATCTCGAGAGATCTGCAACGAAACCAAGAGAAACAGCGGTACATATGGACGCAACTGTGGGCTACCAAGGCTCGAGCACGTTCCGTACCAACGTCTCCGGGAATTCATCAGGTCCCGGGAAGCCCATGTGCCACGGCGGGCTCGTCATCACTGCCGCCCCGCCATCCGCTCCCGATCAGCCTCTGCAGAACCACACCCGACAGCAGAACGGGCACTCACACTCCTCGACGAACAGCCGCAAGTCCGGCCTCCACGTCCGCTTCGGGCGCCCCCACGTGCTCGCATACGCCTTGAGGCACTCCGCGCTGAGCGTGCGCGTCTTGAGGCGCACGACCTCGCCCCTGCGGTACGGGCTGTCGACGCGGATGTCGACAAAGATCTCGGGGCCCTCGCGCGCGGCGAACAGCGGCCAGTCGCCGTCCCAGGGCTCGTCCTGCGCAAGCGGAACGGGCTGGATGACGGCGACGTCCGTCCAGGCGGGGTCGCCGTCGTCGGCGATCACGTCGGTGTAGTCGCTGGTTGCGCCGGACTTGCAGAATTCGCGGTGGATCACCCAGTGCTTGAGGGGCGAGTCAGATCCGACTGTGTACGTGTGGAAGGGCGCAGTCGGCGCACCTGGCGTTGGCAGGGCTCGCTGCAGTAGCGGGGCTTGTGCTCGGGGGAACACGTCCCGCCGCATCGCCTCAGCGCGCTCTTGTTGATCGCCCGGATTTCGCACCCTTCATTCGCGCACCGGTACAGATGAGGCGCTTTCGCGACCCGCTTCAGCCGCGACGCCTCCTTGAGCTGCAGCCGCGAGAGGTAATGACTATGCATAGTCCAGAGATGGCGCAGGTTCTTGTACTCGCCAATCGTGCGCACGTCCACGCCGAAGCGCGCCTCGGTCGTCGCCATCCACGACGCGATGCGGAGCGTCACGGGCGGCATGAACCCGAGGCCGACGCAGATGTCCGCTGCGGCGCACGCCTCGGACATCGAGCTCTCCTCCTCCAGGAGGTTCTCGTACGTCGGCTTCAGGTGCCGCTTCTCGTCCTCCCAGCACATCCAGAAGCTGACGTGCGCGTAGCACGCGAGGCCCTGCAGACGCAGGCGCGGGGTGATGTTCTTGATGACGGGGAGGCGGAAGTGGGCCTCTTCGGCGGCGGTCGATGGAGACACCTGGTCGGCTCCGGCAAGTCGCTGAGCGGTGTGCAGCGGGCTTGGGTCGTCGCGGTTGATGTGAGGGTTGCAGATGGCTAGTGCTCTGTTGACTGGAGGTTAGTGACGGATGTAACCAGCGAGCCCAAGGGTGAGAGGACGTTGTTCTGTCTGCCGTTGCGTTGCGCGCGGCTGGGTACCATTTTATGGATATTCCCTCTTTCAGATATGAGAGACGCATACCCATCCGTCGGACACGTCAAACAAGCTGTATACTCGGCCATGCGGTCCCCTCTGTCCTGGCGCTCTGTCGAGTCTCCCTACTGCATGATAGGAATATACTTGAACCCTTGTCGCTGTACGAGTAGTGAGGGTGGTAGAGTCAGTCTGCACCGACCAAAAATCCGGGCAAGGGCTGAGTTGTCGCATGCGGGATCGCGCATATGAGGGGCCGGCGGTTGGAGTAGCGGCGACGCGTGCATGTCGATGTCTGATCAACCATTCCATGAGTGCTTGAGACTTGCTGTGCACAACGGTAGCAGTGACCTCGTGTGCTGACATGCATGGTCGCGCCGGATGATGACGGGTGAACGACTGGACGCACCGGTCGGAGCAGCTGTCTCTCTTACATTGCGGGAAGTCGATTAGAACGGAACGCACCGTAGACAGTACTCCAGCATGAGTGGCCCGTCGTCGAAGCGCATGCCATATCTGAGACGGGCGGGGGAGATCTCCCTGACGGAGCGCTGGCCGTCGCGGTACAGCTGCCTGAGGTCTGGGGGATGGCGGTAGTCGTAGCAGATCTGCTCCTTGAGGGTGATGTACTCTTCGAAGCCTTCGCATCTGCCGGGGTATAGGTCGTGGGGGACGTCGCAGGAGACCTCGAGCACGAGAGGCATGGCGGATTACTAGAGCTAGAGCGGCCAGGGCACGGTGAGAGAAAGCAGGAGAGAACGCGCGAAGCCCGGTTTGCGCGGACCTCCATTCGACGCCTGACGTCACGCGCATTTCGCAGCCTCCCATTGGCTCCCTGCCCGGCGCCCTCTGGCTTTCGCCTCTCTCTCCTGCGCGTGCTCTCGCAGCTCAAGCGCTGAAGTACTCTGTACAGCGATGTATCGACACTGTTTCTTGGCTACGCTTGCCCTTACCTTCTCTAGATCTGCCCCCTCGAGGGAAGGCCTCCTGCATACGCTAGCAGCCGCCTCTCTCGCGAACCCAACGTCCTCGACTCGGACGCTTTTGCTACGGCTCGCCTTCTTCAACTGTGTGGGATCCTGCTGTCCATACGATCCCAGCGGCCTCGCGCACGCTCAGCGTCTCCTATCTCGTGCTTCTCCCGGCGTAGAGCATCTCGGTTGGCTACATTAACCGCTACAACCACGCTGCGCGTGCCCGGGGAGCTTGCGATCAATATGCATCTCATTTGCCGTGGGCGGGCTCCCTCCGGCGGGGCCCCAGCTCCCAGCCAGAGATCTACTAAGAGAGCATATCGGAGCAGCGACGGGCACATGCACGCCTGCCCGCACTACCAGGGCTGCAATACAGCCATCCCATCCCCTTCCCGCTCTGGACCCGGGAACCCCATGTTTGGCGGAGGATTCGTCATCACTGCGCGTGCGACGTTGTAAGCCCCAGGCAGACACGCAAACCGGAACGTCGTACTCACACTCCTCGATGAAAGACCTCAGGTTGTTCTTCCACGTCGGCTTCGGCCGGCCCCACACGCTCCCGTACGCCTTCAGGCACTCCGCGCTGAGCGTGCGCGTCTTCACGCGGATCACGTCGCCCTTGCGGAACGGGCTGTCGTTGCGGATGTCGACAAAGATCTCGGGGCCCTCACGTTCGGCGAACAGCGGCCAGTCGCCCTCCCACGGATGGTCCTGCTTGAGCGGCACCTTGCGGACGACGGCGACGTCGATCCAGTCGGGGTCGCCGTCGTCGTCGATCACGTTGGTGTAGTCGCTGGTCGCCTCCGTCTTGCAGAACTCACGATGGATCACCCAATGCTGCACGAGACGCGATCGGTCAGCATCCCCCGCCCCTGGATGGGAACAGTCGACGTACCTGGCGTTGGCACGGCTCGCTGCAGTAGCGGGGCTTGTGCTCGGGCGCGCACACCCCGCCGCACCGTCGCAGCGCGCTTTTGTTAGTCGCCTGTATCTCGCACCCGTCATTCGCGCACCGGTAGAGGTGGGGCGCTTTCGCGACCCTCTTCAGCCGCGCCGCCTCCTTCGCCTGCAGCCGCGCGACGTAGCTGCGGTGCATCGCCCACAGATGGTGCAGCTCCTTGTACCGCGGCGCCCTGCGCAGGTCGACGCCGAACCGCGCCTCCGTCGTCGCCATGTACGCCGCGATGCGGATCGTGATGGGCGGGACGAAGCCGAGGCCGACGCAGACGTTCGCGGCGGAGCACGCGTTGAACATCCCGTTGTGCGCGCTGAGGATGCTGCCCGCCGTCGGCGCGCCCTTGCCGTCCGCCCAGCCCGCGTAGAAGTTCATGTGCGCGTAGCACGCGAGGCCCTGCAGGCGCAGGCGCGGGGTGATGTTCTTGATCACGGGCAGCCGGAACCGCGCCTCCTCTTCGGGCGTCATCGGCGGCGGCTGGTCGACCCCGGCCAGCCGTTGGGCTGTGAAGAGCGGGTGTACATCCGTGTGGACGAGAGGGTGGCATATGGCGAGGGCTCTGGGGGTGATGTGACGTGGTCAGCAGCAGATTGGTGTAACAAGTAGGCGCGGACAAGAGTGGCATGCCACCAGCTCACAAAGGCAATGACGGCTTGGAGACAGACACAAGATATGCAAGAGTCATGGGCTCTCGACGTGGGCTATGGACATACAGTCCGCTCAATCATGCCCGTTTCCGGCCAAGGTCTGTCGCAACTCTCGCGCCGGTCGACGCTTGCCAGTTGCGCACACCGGTCTACGTCCGACAAAGCAATTCAACATACCTCAGACAGTGATCGAGCATGAGCGGCCCATCGTCGAACCGCAAGCCATACCTCAGACGCGCCGGGGTGTTCTCCCGCACAGAGCGCTGCCCCTCGACGTACAGCCGGCGGAGGTCGGGCGGGTGGCGGTAGTCGTAGCAGATCTGCTCCTTGAGCGTGATGTACTCCTCGAAGCCCTCGCACCTCCCGGGGTACAGGTCGAACGGCACGTCGCACGAGACCTCGAACGCGAGAGGCATGCTGCTGGCAGACTGTGGATGCGCTGTGGGCGGCTAGGACGCGTTACGAGAGGTTGGGAGACGGTTGTCGGTTGGGCTCGCACTCCGATCGGCACGGAAAGCACTTATGAAGTCGATCGTAAGCGGGCGGCCCGCGTCCGGACCGCGCTTGCCGATGGTGGCTGATTTTGTGGCACCGCGGCAACGGCCGCTCGCTTTCGAGTCCAACGGCCAGGACGTCCAACCCTCGCCCATCGCTGCCACCACCGGATGGACGCATGCGAGGCTCTGTTCAGCTTCTGTCTATCCTGATCGACCTTCGCTCAGCAATCATTTATTGCTCTCGCTGCGCACCAACTGGACAAGTCGCGGTCTACATGCATAAGCGCTTGTAAACGCCTTCTCCGACGGGTTGTCGAAGCCTTGTGAGTCCGAATCGCTTTGCGCTACCAACTCATGTCCGCGGCAGCGGTGTGTAATATCCTCTAAGCTCGGATGAAAACGCAGACACAGAACCGGAGGTGCCCGCCGTAGTCGTATCGTGGAGACGGATACGACGGGAGGTCATGGTCTCCGCGTGTGCCCGGGCACGCCGTATCTGGGCAAGTGCCGTGGAGGAAGTTGACGAAGCTGTCTCATGCCCGAGGTCCCTCCAGAGCACTTGTGGCTTGCCAGCTTCGCGCTGTATCAGAATCGGCGTTACGCGCCCTGACGACCGTACACATGCAGGCTAACTGCGCCGGAATTCTAGGCACGATTGAGAGCAAGTGTTCAGGAGACTCGCCGGATCCCGGACGCAGTCAAGTCCAACGAGCACATATTTTTACTCCGTGAACTACAACATCGAGCGCGGCCCTGCAGCCACACCTCCGGTTGCCGGCTAGCTCCGTCGATTCCCGCGTTCAAAGAAGAGGTGCGCGAGAACTCGCTATCTTCTCAAAATTCCTCACATAGCGACATTCCCACAGGCCCCCTTTCCGCGCAGTCGTTCGTTATCCCCATCAACGAAACGAAGAACCAGGCGTGCCTTCCTGCGGCGGTGAGGGCGATCTCGTGAGCCGCAACACCGCACGCAGTCGTATAAGAGATCACAGGCACAGCAACGAGCCGCGGATCCTCGCTGCGTCGCCCCTGATGGCCGCTCAAGGGGACCCGAACGCCTCTGAAATCATTGCTGTCATTAGCAGCAGGTGCGTGCATCATTCTCTTCGCTAGACTGTGAGTGAATGCGTACGTCTGAGGCTCTGACTGTGCGTCCCCTAGCTTCACCCTCAATTGCGTCGAGTTCCCTGTTCCGAGTGAGCGTTGCGACGGTCGACTGCACCTCGGGGCGCTCGTACTGACGCAACACCCACCTCCAGCCTTTCTCGTGTATGAATACTTGATCACACTGGACCAAGAGATCCGGCTGTTCTGGAAGCGCGGCTTCACGGGCGCGTCGGCGCTGTTCCTCTTCGTGCGATACTCCACACTCCTTTGCTATGCCATCCTCGGTACGATTACCTTCGCACCGCTTTCGGATACAGTACGTGCTCTTCTGATCTGCGGAGTACGTGCATTGACGGTTGCCCACAGAGGTAGGATTCCACTCCTAAGCCTTTGGCGGCGGAAGCGCAAGTACTCCGACTGACATCGCGATAAGCTGTGCCCTCCTCACGAAAGCACAAGCGGCGTTCACCATGTTCCAGTATATCCCATGGGCACGTAAGTAGCACATCACCTGTGAATTTCCATCGTTGACTGTTCCTCCTAGTATTCTCGGCGCTGCGTGTCCTCGCCCTCAGTGGCATGAACTGGCCCCTCGCAACAGTCGTCTTCCTGCTAGCGTGCGCGCCGGCCGCTACCAACTTTGTCGGTCCCTTCTCTACCCTATCCGAAGCGACTGCTGAATTGCTTCACTGCGCATGTAGACTCAATATAGCTTCGGCCTGACTGGGGTCAACGACCCCTTGACTGGGTGCCAAGGCCACATCACCGCGACACAGCACCAGGTCGAAATGTACGTACCTATACGCCTACTTTATCTCCCTATATGCTTGCTAACCTCGCGCCCAGTCGTACGTCTGAGCAGACCATGTATACGCTAGTCGTGCTCATCTTTCGTTGCCAGTCGTCGTCGTGTCGCGGGCCGGTCTGATTCTCGCGGACTTCATCGGCGTGGTAGTCACTATTGTGAAGACGCGGAAGGCGGTCGGCATGCCCCTGTCACGCGGCTCGGGACGGAGTCTCGGGCATGTCCTCTTGTACGATGGTGCGCTCTTTCCTTCCCTGACTCATGTTGTACTGCAGTTGACGACGTGCCTGTATAGGAGTGATGTATTTCGCGTGAGTGGCCGCAGCGGGCCTGATAGCACGGAGGCTCATCGTCGTACGCAGCGCGCTGCTGTGTTTCAATGTCGTCGACCTCGCTCTGAGTGTCATCGCGGTAAGTGTCACTTTCCCCCTCGTGCCAGTGCAGCCTCCTCACCCTATGTTCGCCTCTAGTTCGTCACGCCCGTCAACTCAGGGAACTACGTCACCGCGCTCACAGATCCGTGCGTCCTCCCTTTCCATGACCACTTCATACCCGCTGAGCTTCTCGCGCAGCCTCACCGCTGTTCTCGTCTGTCGCTTCCTGCTCGATCTCCAAGATGCCAACATCGCGTCAGTGCACCCAGGAACGCACAGCTTCGAGCTCTCAGAGGCAACGATCGACGGTGCCGGGTCCCTGGTGTTCGCACGGGTGATCGGGTCGATGGGCGCGTCGCTGGGGCCTGACCGGCCGGAGACGGATTCGCTCGAGGAGAGCGACGTGACGTGCAGTGTGGCTGCTTCAGGTGCGTGTGCGGAGGCCGGGGATGTGCGCGAACGGGGTGTGTATGCGATGCGCGAGCTGGAGGGGGTACCTGCGTCTTGACGCGCGCGCGGTGCTACGCCGAGGAGAATCGCGGTCATGCGGCGTCTGAGCAGCTGATGGACTTCGCCGATGTATCTCTTGACCTCTACTCTACTCTGCCTCTAGACAATCTACTGTAGGTCTATGAACCGTTCCACGCCGACGCATCAAAACCAAGCGCTGCGCGACCTCTCTAGAACGCTCCCAGGACGCAGCCGGCTCCTGTTGTGCGAGACGGACTTCCGGAAGAGCCCGTTCAAGTGCGGAGAGTCCGACCGCCCGGCAGGTTGAGCCCCCTGCGCCTCGTCTCCGCTTGCGCTATGGCCCATGATCCTCTGCTCTCGTTCGCTAGGGCCTCGCTGCGTGGGTTCCTCGAGCTCGACCGGGCGGGCCTGTGCGGACTCGGGGTCGAGCCGCTCGACCTGGACAGCTTGATCGCTATCCGGTATGTGGGCCTCGGGGCCCCGCGCTCGATCGTCCTCGGGGTCTGCCAGTGGGTCTTCGTCTTCCTTCGCCTGGTGCCCGATCTCCGCATGCTTCTCCTCGTCTACCGCTCCCTTCGACTGGGGGTCGCCGAGCCCCACACGTGGGGACGAGCGAGGAGACGTGTCAATAGCGGCATTGGATGGACCGTCGAACGGCACGACTTGAGCGATCGAGATACAGGGCGAGCGTAGTGGAGAGCCGTATCGCCGCCCGTCTTGAGCTTCGGGGACCACCTGCTCGGATGTGGCATCGCCGGCATGCACGGCTTCCTGTTTGATCGCCCCGTCCGCCGGAAGCTCTACGAAGGCATCAGTGAACGTGCTCCGCACGTCGTCCTCCGCGACCAGAGTCTGCCCTTCACCGCGGCGCGACTCAGACGACCTGGTACAGGTGTCCTCGCCTTCCTCCGGCACTCGAGGGCCCGGGTGGTCGCCCGCCGTCTCGACCTCGCGCGAAGCGCCAGGCAAGTGAACGTCTGCTTCTACCGCCGTGTTGTCGTCCGATGTGGTGTCGAGGGGATGTTTTATGGCGGCGTTGAGGAACACAATCTCGGCGACGCGGTCAACGTCGACAGGACGGCAGAAACAGTCGACTTGGGCTTCTTCATCGCACCGGTTACCGAGCTTGTAGACGTGCGGGCCTTCCCACTCGTCGGATACACCTTGCACCTCCGCGAACTTCACGCACTCCTCTAGCTGGAAGGTGTCGGACGGCGCGCTTGACTCGTTCGGTATCTCGAATTGCTCGAGCGCCATCGGGAGATAGAGAGAGAGCGCGCTTCTTTGTTCGCCGGGGAGAGTGTCGAAAGTCGTGTTTGACACGCCTCTTTCGAGTCTTAGATTCAAATGGTGTAGGCTCAGTAAAAACCGAGAAACGAGGATCGCGCGGAGCCTGGTACCGGATTGGTGAGTATGATCGCGCGTCGCACGGGAGTACTCACGGCTCAATGAGTAGATTCATATCTTCGGCCAATTCTATGCCGTCAGGTGCTGGCTGTAAGAGATCACAAAATTGAGCTTGGGTATGATCGACGCTGTTGAGCACACATACCGAACGCAAGCTGAAGGCCAGATGCAGTGTGTCGAGCATAAGCAAAATACTTCGGTGTCGATCCCGATATCATTGTCGAGTACTGCATGGATATATCGCGGTGTAGACTCACCAGAATTCGCGAGTACCTGCAGTATCTCAGCTTAGCGTGGGATATAGATATATGTACACTGTACACTGGCGCTACTTACCATGTTCCACAATCAAACCTTCAAGAGACTCCTTTTTGAGTTTGGTGATACGGCCTGGGCGTACCTGGATTCTTGTGATAGCCAAGACCAAGCTGTCTGCAATCACGAGAGATAGCCAAGACGATATCTCAACTGCAAAGAGGTCATGAATCAACAACTTGGCACGAAGCAATTGATGCAGACTTACAGCTGCACACCAGAACACAGGCTAGACGTCAGACTGGCGATGGAAAGCGAGCGCCCCAGACACAAACTACTCACATGCGCAATGTACCGGATCCGACCGTGCTCGCAGTCTCGCAAATGGGTGATGTATAACGAACCACCGCCCAGCGTAGCTGCACCTGGTGATAGTAGAGCGTAAGTTACAGCATCAATGTGTGCTAAGCCTGTACGCACCAGGTCCAAAACGAGAGGCACGGCGTAGAGCACCAGCACGGGGCACGTCGCGAACGCGCTTCGTCGACTGAGTGCATAAGCGCGTAGACCAGAAAATACTAGAAGGGGAGAGCGAGATGAGCACGAGAGAAGGAGTCTGCTATGCGATCACGTACGGCCCCATGGGATATACTGCAGAGCAGTGAGAATTTGGATCGCAAACATGCTGTGTTGGCAACTACATATGCGGCCATTCGGCTATGGTCCTATGAGTTGCATAGGTAGCGACATACCTCTGGGGAAGTAATTGAGATGGTTGTGAGTTAGGGTATACGCCCTGAGGCTTTTACTAGAGCTCGGATACTGACCTTGTCCGAATGCTGGAAACGCATGGCGCTGCAGAGATGCAGTACTAATGGCAAGTACCTATTCGAAGCGAATAGCGCAGCGGAGATGGCCGACAACGAGGGAGTACGGCGCCAGATAGCCTCAAGTTCGTCGTCAAAGGTGAGTTCATAGTCGTATAAAATGATGACTGGAAACGGAAATGAGTATCAATTGTCCTCTTAGCGAAGCGTCTTCAAGAGCGTGTACGCCACCCACCCAGAGCAGCCAAATTGCAGTACGTTTGGCTGACGCTTCACACGGACCCCGCAGGCATGGTTTTCCCAGTAGTCAACAGGCTGTAGGCTGCGAAGCAGATACATCAACTACTCACGAATTCTGGAGCACGACTAGCTGCGTGCCTGGTTCCGCCATCGCTGCTGGGATGCGACAGTCGAACTGACTTTGCACGTCGGCAGAGCTGGAAAGTCAGAGGGAGTAGGGATGCACTATGACGGGGTCGGTGCAGCGTGTGTGGCTGTCAAGTCAGCGTCGCCCACATTGTATATGTATGCTTCTAGTCCGAGTACCCCAGTATGTCGACCAGCGACGACTCGGAGAGCTGAGTGACCACGCAGCTTGCGTTCGTGCACCCGATAACTTACGATGCATCCTGGTAGGCGGCCGGACCTTGCGGTGGTTGGCAGGTTGTCGCAGCGACGGTTTCTGTGTATATGGTTTGGGCGGCGCAAATACACATGTATCGTACTGCAACGATGAGAAGCGGTGCGCGGTGCGGTACGCACGGATGTACCGGTGAAGCGTGTACGACTCGGAGCCAGAGAACGACTGTTATGAGCGCGGGCGTATAAGGTTTAGGTGGCCGGACGCCCGTCATCGCTGGTACTCAGCCTGCTTCGCCGACTCGGATGTGGACCTATAGTTGACAGCAGTTTGATCAGAGGTGCCCACATCGCGCGGCGGCTGTACTAGAATTCTAACGAAAGCGAACTTGGAACTCACATGTCGCACGGGGCCGTACCGCCTCCATCATGAAGCCGATCTGGCCGGGGAAAACGCTAACTTGACCTCATTGCCCGCAGTGTCAAATGCGGTTCATATTGCGTGGCGCTCCGGGCCAACATAGACGGCATCCTTGCGCTGCGTATTCTCGACCAGACGTCGTATCGGTAGGTTCAAGGTCGAGAATGCTCCCGGAATAATGCAGCTTAGAACATCGCAGCGATAGTCGCATAGCAATACTGGAGCAAGACCCAGCCCAGAGGAAGGGAATCAGCGTCTCATACGAGCGTCGAGTCTCGCGTGTAGGGTTGAGACAGGGCCTTCTTCCTGGAGGCTGACATGAGAGCGACGAAACGCCACCATGGATGCCGGGGACGCTTCAAGGTACGTCCGGCGCTTACGAACTGCCATACCCAGGGTACACGCCCTTGTACGCGAAGACGTCGATCCTGTTTCTGCTTGCCGTCTTAGTATCGACCTGGGTAGGCCGAGTTCGCGGACAGGACGCGTCATTACAGGATGTGGACTGGGAAGTCGGGCGACCCAGGACCGCAGGGATCAGACTTGCGATGCATCGAAGACAGCACGCATGCGTGCATATTCTGCTGATACGGGGGCGGGTGTGGGTATGTACAGGCTACAAGTTAGATGCGAAGGTATATACAGCATGCAAGTGTCCCGTCGGAGCAGCATCGCGACCGGACGGGTGTGGTAGTATAATAAAGATAGATTCAGCGACTTTCCTTCGTCCCCCGTCCCCACTTCCTGCCCCGGGCCAGCATCAGATCGCATGCGCCTGTCCGCGGCTGTTGGCCGGCGCGAGCTCCTCCAACTTGATCTCGGCCTCGCCCGCCTTGCCGACGTTGAGCACCGAGTCGTCCGCGTACGTCCCGAACCCAGACGTCGTCGTGTCCGTCGTGAGCCCGGGCGTGGTCGAGAACGTGACGGTGCGGGTCGGCGCCTCGAAGCGCATCGTCGACATGTGGCGCGAGCCCGCGCCGCCCGCGCTGCGGCGCGTCGCGGCGGACTCGAAGTCGCCGGAGGTGAGGCCGAGGACGGACATGACGATGATCATGGTCGGCACGATGCCCGTGAGCTGCGCGATCGGGTCGTAGACGATGTAGAACGCGTTCGAGCCGATGAAGTAGAGCGTGATCTCGACGACGAGCGCGAAGGAGTAGATCATCGCGGACTCGACGATGAGCACGAGCACCTTGGTGTAGCGGAAGTTGGAGGAGAGCCCGAATTCCTTCGTCTCGCGCGTCGTGAACCTGCGCGCGGGCGACGCGGGCGAGGTCAGTGGGGGCGCGAGAGGGATGCGGTGGGGACGTACCAGATGCGCGCGGCGATGAGGGTGGTCACTACGACGTTTGTGACGAGCGAGAGGGAGAAGAGCGAGCCGTTCCAGCGCTCGAGTTCCTACATATCCCGGTTAGCCTCCGCGCGCGCGAGGCGCAGGGACGACTCACATTTGCGAAGGCACTGTGCACCGTCTTTGCTTGCGCGAATATGATCGCCTGCGAGAAGCCGCACACTTCGCGCGCGAGCGAGCCTGAGCGTCTGGAGTGACGTTGGTATAATTGAATGGCACTCACCAGCGGACGCCACGATCAAGAGGATGGGCACAACGCAGACTCTCCAGTTTCCGCCCCAGACATGCCAGCACCGCCACACCTACGCGATCGCGTCGTGCTCGCGCTCAGATATTCGGGAAATTTTCGGACACGGGGAGGACTCACGACGATGCTGTCGCCGAGGATGGAGTTGACGGAGTGGATGGTGACTTTGGCGACGTTGGGCGGGGTGGAGACGTCGGAGAAGTACGCGCCGGGGCCGCCGGGCATGTCGCGGAGGTCGATGAAGCCCCAGATGAGGCGGCAGAAGCCGAGGGCGACGTGGATGGTGGAGAAGCAGAACATGAGGACGGCGACCCAGAAGATGATGGGCGTGACCTTGCGGGTATGGCGGAAGCGGAGGATGTAGACGTAGGAGCTGAAGAGACAGATGTTGATGCCTGCGCGCAGTGCGGGGGCGGGGTGAGCGCGAGTCGCGGCAGCACTCTATCACAGACGCGACGTGATCGACGCGACGTACCGTAGAAGAGGGTCTCGAGCCAGATGGCGGTGAGGTACGCCTTGTCGAGGGGGATGAAGGCGACGGCCATGGCGGCCAGCGGCTTGAGGGACAGTCGCGGACGGGGACAAGAGAGAGCAGGACGGCTTCCGGACGCGACGATGGGCGGTGGCGGTGGGGGACGGAAGAAGGGAGAGGCCGGGGGAGGTACTACTTATCATCCCCTGCCAAGTCTTGCTCCCAAGCACTCAGATCTCAGCCTTGTCAAGCATCTCAGCACCATGAGTGCACACCTACGTATACAGCGCTCCTCGAGGGAGAGTGAACATCAATGGCAGATGACGCGGACTCGGAGGCGAGGCGGCGGCGAAGGAGGCTCCCCACACCGGGTGACTCAATTCTTGTTCCGTTCCCTCGGGCCATCAAAACCGTTACCACACCTCGCCCGCTCACCTCCTCCCTCTCCCTTCTTCCAATGTCACTCGCTGCTGCTCATAGCTGGTCTCGTAGTCAAATAAAGTCTAGCTAGGGTAAGTAGCCCTCTCGACTTCGCTATCACATATCCCCAAGTCGAAGTTCAGCGCTCCCACCGACCTCAGCATACGCCATGCGGTCCTCGTCTCGCACATCTCTTCCCTGTCAACATCCTATCATCTTCTTGTACTGCCCGCAAACTCAGTCCACTCACATCAATGCCAGGACGGAGAAGCAATGGGAGAATCACGACCCATGCAGTATAGTCGCATCGACGGCCCGTCTCACTAGCGCTCACCATCGCGCCGTCCTCAGGTCTGCCGCCGCGGCACGGTGCATCTCCCCTTGAGTCTCGACATCCGCGGGATTTGAGAGCTGAGTACTGATCATCTCCCTGCTTTGATGCTGCGGTCGCGGGAGCAGGAGACATTCCGCGTGAACACCACCGGGTCTCTCCAACACAACGTGCCTCTAGCGTGCCTCACGACACTGTACTCTGCCTTCGGCACCGGTGCGCACGTCCTGATAGGACCGCGACGTCTATCTTGTTGCAATACATCTCTGACTGTCCTCTGTCTCGCTTGCGTGGATACGCAGCCCATGTCGCCGCTCGCCGTCGCGACTGCTCCGTTTCTGCCAACTTACGGTCCTGGCGCCGATCCATTTGACATACTGTGGTGGCGTATACTCATGGCTGTCTTCGCGTAACAACGCTTTCCGGTAAGCCCGCTGTACGTTTATAGGGCAACCTGGGTAGGATTGTAACTGTAGATGCGGGAGCTGTCTACGCGTCGGTGTGTCATCTCCCATACATTCAAGGTACGTTCAACGTCCCGACGACGCGTCTGATCACTGACTTCATCAATAGCAGCTATAGGTCCAGCTTTGCCGATGTACCTCTCTATCGGCTGTACCAGTGTCGCCGCTCCCGTAGTGGCTACCTACCAACAGCTTACTGCCCCTCTAGAATCTTTGTCGCTATCCACACAGGCTGGCGCTAGATGATCGCTCTCTGCTCTCCTCTGCGTGGGCCATATCTCCGCTCGCCGCTAGAGCCCCTCGACTGAGTCAGCTCACCGACACCCTACTTCTCGTACTCATCCAGCGACATCCGGCATTCTCGTGTGCCTCTTTCACGATGTACCCTGCTCTGAATTCGACCGAGGCCAGACGATTGATCAAGTGCTTGACTGCCCTTCACTCCGAGGTCGCCGAAGCCTGCAAGACTTGCTCGGGGATTCCGTCTATCACTCTTTACCTCCTGGCTGGTAGTGCCCTCGTATCCGCCACGGTAGCTGGCGCTTCTTGGTTCTTCATTATATTCAGCGCCGTGGCGATAGCAAACATCGTCTCACAGTTCGGAGTCTGTCAGCGAAAGAGCGCGGCACGCAGACGCGCGCGGCGGCGAACAAGTTCGCGCTGTTTCAACGGTATGGTGAGTCCTCGGCCTCTCACGTTTCCTCGTTTCTCTGATTCGCCGGTCCTATTAGATGACGCAACCTCTGCAACCCTGGAGAGGATGTACACAAATATCGATAGCTATCGACGTCACCTATCACTCCGACTTTGGATGGTGATGGAGGCACCAATGCCGAAGATGAGAACCCGGTACGCACCGCAACCATGCGATGCCAGCTGGTTCTTCTGACTGTCGATCGACTGTCACTCAGAGTTTCAGGAGTATTCCCGGTACATCTTGTGTTGGCGAATACGGGTACGTCATTGCAAGAACCGTGCTGGCATGTGATGGTCGCAAAGGCTATAGGATTGAACTGGATATTCGGATGTACGGTAGCGCTTTTCGACCCCGAACGGATTGTTCAAGTCTGCATTGTGTGGTGGCGAGCAAAGGTGCGCATGTAAGTCCCCAACCATCTTACCTCTTTGCGTAACCAACTGGGTCGATCCCACAGCGGCGTATTCTTGGTCAATCCCGGTTCCCGAAACGCGATCGCTCGGGCGAAGAGCATCTTGGGTTCTTGAGTGAATCACGTCGAGACCCAAAATAGTGCGCTCCCAGGTTCCGGTTTCAAGACTCCTTTCGCTGGAAAGCGCTGAGAGCCCTGTTCTGCAGCATATAACGGTATCCACTGGTGAGTGCTGCTTTGTTATCGGTTCCCCGGCCTCGTTTGCGACATGTCTGACCCCTCTGGACCGGATGGAGCGCAGATTGTCGCGCTTTATGCGACTGCGTGAGTCCCCTTCCGCTATGACCGCATTCGAGTAGGGCCGAATGACGGTCTCAATGTCCTATCACAGAACCGACTCGAACTGGCTAGAGATCGCTGTCGCCGGTAAGCAGCTCACTGCCGGCGCAACATACCAGCATAGGCTGACCGGCGTATCTGGGATAGCTTTACTTGCGTACGAGTACGTCATCACCTTCGACCAAGAGGTCGCTCTGTTCTGGAAACGCAAGACTACCGGCGCGACCGTCCTGTTCTTGATCACTCGATACCTCGCACTGCTGTCGTACGACTTCATCGGCCCGGCCTCGTTCGCTCGCGTCTCTGACCAGGTATGTCTCTGCACCGTGCAAGCCTCTTTCTCGTGCATATACTGACAGCTGTCAAACAGAGGTATAGCTCCCTCTACGGGTGACTGTGCACTCCATCTAACGGGCACTCGCAGCTGTGGTGCACTGATACTGGCGCAGTACATCGCGGGCATCTGTCAATATCCGTTCTGGGCTGGTACGTTCCCCATTCCTGCCCGCCTTTGACGCATGCTCATCTCCGCCTCCTGCGTTGACGTCGGTAGCATTCTCTGCTTTGCGTGCCCTTGCGCTCAGCGGCATGAACTGGCCGTTGGCCGCCGTGGTGTTCGCGCTGGCTCTGGTGCCGTTGGCCATGAACATCGTATGTTCCCGGGGAGCTAGTCGTTGAGGTGCACGCTCACAGGCCAGCTTGACAGTGGCCGGTAGCTCTCGATCAGCTCTCCGGGATGAACGTCCTGACACTTGGCTGCGGCGGTGGCACGGACGAGAGCACCCGCCAAGCGTTGATGTTAGTCTGCTCATGACACGCGTCTTCCCGCTCGCTGACGGCTACTTGCAGCGGTATGCACGTGTGAGGTGTATTCTGAACTGGGCGACGACGGCTTATCGCTGCCCAGGTGTCGCCCTATCGCGGTCGTGCTTCATCCTGTCCGACATGCTCGTCACGATCGTTACGTGGAGGTCGTGGCGAAGGACTATGCGCAACGCCGTCGCAGCATCGGGAGCCGCCGTTCCAACGCTGTCAAACGTGCTCATGTATAACGGTACGCCTTGCCTACCCCGAGCCATCGCATCTCAAACGCTGAAATGCCGACTCTCCAGGCACGCTGTATTTCTTGTGAGCGGGATTATCACCGCCGCGCGTGGCATGTGTGTCTCACTGATTGCGCGCAGGGTTCTCATCGTCTGCAACATCGTCCACCTCACGCTGTCCATCCTTTCCGTACGCTGCATCGCATTTCGCGCCGACGTTGGGCCTGCATGCTGAATGTGTACCATTGCCGCACAGGTAGACGCCCCCCTTCAGCAAGGGAGCGTGGTGACCGCGCTCATAGATCCGTGAGCACCGACACCACCACCATCCGAAACCCAAATCCTCACCCACCGCTCCCTCCCCGCAGCCTCACCGCGATCCTGATCTGTCGCTTCCTCCTCGCCCTCCAGCGCGCGAACCAGGCGGCGTGCGAGCGTGACACGCATGCGCCCGGGGAGGACGGCGCGGGCGAGGACACGCTGCGGTTCGCGTCGGTGGTAATTGGGTCGATCGGCGAGTCTCTTGAGGGGGCCGATGCCGGAGAGCTGGACGCCGACGCTTCCGAGGTGCTTAGGGGCGATTTTGAGAACGCGGAACATGCGGCGGGGGTGAAAGGGCAGGTCGAGAAGGGTTCCTCTCCCCCGGATGAGTATTTGCTGCTGGATACCCTGGGCGTGCAGGAGTGCGAGATGGTGAGAGGCGAGTTCCAGAGCGCTGCGGTGAGCGGGCGTACTCCCTCGGAGATATCGCAGGTGTAGAGGATTCGGGATTGCGTGGACTGTTTATGGAGGCTTCGGTCCGTCTATGCGTCTGAGTCCTGGCGCGGTAGTGTACAACATGTATGATCAAGACTCAGGGAAACTCGAACGGGTGTATGGTAGCTACACTTGTTGGTAGCGGCTTCCGTAGGAGGTATTGCCCGACCTCGCTGAGGACTCAATGACCGGCTTTCTGTTGCCACAATCCAGCAGCCGGGGAACGCTCGGGACGGCGAGCAGTCAGATGATGTTTTGGTGGATCGGCGTCCCCGGCCACTGCAAGGGTGGAGTTTGTGTACCCCTACTTCGCCTTCCGGATAACAGGGAGGATGTCGCAAAGGGCAAGGAAGAGTACTCAAGCAGGGGCACAGAGTCAGAGCGCCCGATCGCAGCCGGTCACGTGCATCTCTCCCGAATCGAGAAACTCGGAGTTGTCGTCTGTCGCGCTCTCCTCCCTTCCTCTCTTTCCCCCACCATGGCGTACTAGCCGCTGCTGTTTCTTGAGTGCTTTTACAGGTTTGGATTGAAGAGCTTGGCTGCGTGCGCCTCCGCCGCTCGCATGAGCCGCTCGCTCATGCGCGCCCTGTGTGGGCCTCGAGGATCTTTTGACCCCGCGCGCGGGCACTCCCTGGCTGTAGCAATGCCGGACCGTGACGGCCTGATTTTGCGTCGAGTTGATGTGTAGTAGATCTGGCATATCGCTCTCACGCGCCTGGTGCGGAAGACAGCGTCACGGCTGCTGCCGTCTTCGTTCCACACACGCGCCTTGCTCCCGTCTCTTTCCAGCGACGCTGCAGTGCAGAACATTCAAGGCTCCCTTCCGTATGATCCCTCGTTTCCCTATCACAGACATGTTGGTGCAGGAGAAGACTGTCAGTTCCTGGATGGTCTAAAAGATGGAAGCTCGCTATCGCCGCCCGTGGTTCCCAGTGGATGACCCGCTGACTGGGTGCCTCGAACTCCGGTCCCACTCGCAACTCCACTCGTCGATCCATGCAGTGTCTTGGTGCGCTTCGAGCAAATCTATGCACAGTTGCCCGCCCTACTCACGCGTAACGTCCCGTAAAGAATCCCACAGGGCCCTATCGTATCCACATGCAACATTCACAGCGGTGCCTGTCAAGGCGATTTGTATGCGGCAGATTCTCCGGACGGGAATAACACACTATTGAGCTTCGATTTCGCAGTTGATCTCTTTCTGCCTTTATTATCTAGCGTCGGCCTCAGCGCGTTTGACCCCTCTCCGTCGATCATTCGAATTCCGCTTGCGCCATGTCTAACCCCCTCGGATCTACTGCAGCTCAGCTCATCCCTGCGTATACGTCAGCGTCAGTTTCCTTCTGATCATCCAGCTAGTAGTAGCTGACACTCCCTCATCGTTCATGGCACAGGTATGAATCGGCCTGGTTACAGATCGGCACTGTAGGTGAGCGGCTTTTTATCAGACGACATCATATTCGCGATGCTGAACTAGAATGTCTCTTGCGTAGCGTTACTCGCCTATGAGTATATGATTACTTTCGATCAAGAGGTCAATCTCTTCTGGAAACGCAAGGTGACGGGCGCAACCGTCTTGTTTCTGGGCACCCGGTACATGGCGCTGTTAGCCTATGTGTTCCTGGGCACGGCGGCGTTCGGCGATGAAATATCTTCCCAGGTATACTTCAGCACGACACAGGTGTATCCGTGCGACCGTCTACTGAAGCATCGTTGAACAGAGGTACGATTCCCGCTACGGATTGTTAGCAGCCCGGCGCCATAACCATATCATAGTTGTGCGATACTCCCAAAGGTGACATTCATCGTAACCATATGCCAGTATCCTCTATGGGCCGGTAAGACCTTCATTGCCCGCAATCGACTATAAATTGACACACTTGTTCTGCATCGAAATGTTCAGCATTCTCCAGTCTGCGCGCGCTCGCGATTAGTGGCCTGAATCGGTCGCTGGCCCTCGTCGTATTTGTGCTGGCCATCGTGCCTTTCGCCGTGAACCTTGTGTGTACCGTCTCCGTACTCAGGCTGTAACCTATGGGGTGACGAGGTGCCCTGTTAGTGGCCAGTATCCGCCGGCCAGCTTTCCGCGGTGAACATTCCTAGGTTCGGTTGCTCAGGTACTTCGAGCGCGACCCTCCACCAAGCATTGATGTGAGTTTTCTCCGTTGACAAGTTTTTTTTCGCAATAGCTGACAATCAAACCCAGCGGTCCGTTGCAGTTGCCGCACTGCTCTCAGACGACAATCCTAATCTCTTCACAGGGATTTCTGTTTCGCGTCCATGCGCCATCATGGCAGATATTCTCGTCGTCCTCGTGACCTGGAGGTCGTGGAAAAAGGGTACACGCCACTCGGTGGTCGGAGTCGTACCGACCTTGTCAAACATTCTCACGTACAACGGTCAGTCGTGTTGTACTACCCGCCGGGGTGTCCTATGCTGAACGGCTCTTTTGCTGATACAGGGACGATATACTTCTTGTGGGTGCTAGCAACAACTCGGCCAGGCATTGTGTCCGTCTCTGATGTACGAGCTCGGCATGTAGAGTCGTCGCTATCTGCGACATAGTTCGCCTTACTCTCATTCTCATCTCCGTGAGCTGTACCGCGAACTACGTCTCTCTAACATACCCATACCATCCCCGCACAGTTCGCCAACCCGCTCATACAGGTCAGCGCGGTGACCGCACTCGCCGACCCGTGAGCGCACGAGTTGTTCAAACGCTCTCGTTCCACGCCTGACTGATCGCCTCCCCGGCACAGCCTCACGTCGATCCTCATCTGTCGCTTCCTCCTCGCCCTCCAGCTCGCGAACCAGACCGCGCTCGATCGAGAGACGCTGCGTTCTACACACGGCGACGGCGCTGGCGTGGAGACGCTCCGATTCGCGTCGGTCGTAATCGGCTCTATTGGCGAGTCGCTCTCTCCGACCGACGAAGAGCTAGATCTCGAGGTCAGCGACGTGGAACGCTCGGGGGGCTTCGGCGAGAAGGATTCCTCGTCAGGTAGCGATGTGCCGCTAGACGTTTTGGCTCGGAAGGGGCGCGAAGTTGTGTTTGAAGGAGAGAACGCGCCGGCGTGCGGGTCTGGGATCATCGAGTCGGCCCTCGTGTAGTTGGGATCCGGACGGCGTCGCATGCGAGTTAAGAAAATAGCACGCTCCGAGATGTAAGTTCTTGTCTATGCTTTTCAGGAGTCCCACACACAGCTTACTCCTCATTTTCCGACAGTACTCGATCTGTATCTAGCTTCTTCAGCGAGGAGTTACGCAATAGTGAGCGCTGTCGAATCCTCGAGAGACTGGCGTTACATCAATGTGCGCCCAGCGCCACCGATCAGAACGACGTACGAGCTACTGCACATCTCAGGGCCCTCGATGTTTGCGATTACGCTCTGAGCGTTGGCAGTCAAAGTTCCCCACATCATTGCGAATGGCCTAGATGCGATGTCCATCGTCCGTGATGGGATCGCTCGAGACTTGGGGCCGATGGATACAACGTCGCATGCCGGTAAGTACCGTTCCTTGTAATCTCTGCGCGGTCCTGAAGTCCGAATCCGTCAGCTATCGCGTGAGCGCGAGCAGTCGCGTCGTGTCTCAGGTGTGGAATACCCCGCAGATGGGCACCGTCAAAGTTCTCATGTCTACATTTGAGGAGTGGGTGAATCGCACGACAGGCAGCGCGCGATCGTTGACGGTCACCACCTGCCGCTGCCTCCTCGCCCTCCAGCGCGCGAACCAGGCGGCGCTCGACAGGAATACACTGCGAGCCACACTCTCTCTGTGCGAGGACGGGTAAGGCCAAGACTCGCTCTGGTTGACGTCGGTCGTCATTGGGTTGATCGGCAAGTCGCTCGCTCCGACGAACGGAGAGCTAGATTTCGAGGACAGCGGCGCGATACATTCCGGGGAGTTTGTCGAGGAGGATACCGCAGCGATGGGCGTCCTGGATCGGAGGGAGCGCGCCCGCGAGCGGCTCGGACTCCTTGCCGGTGGCGTTGGGACTTCGGCCCTCTCCGAGATGCGCGCTCCCGTCTATCCTTGTCGGCTGTCCAATGCACAGCTCACAGATCACTAATGTGCGATATGTGATCTGTATCTCCGCTGCACCAGAGACGAGCTTGGAAACGGTGAGCTCCTCGCGCAGAAGGGTGACTGCGTGTGAGGCAAGTCCGGAATGTTTCTGTCGACCGCGGCTCGCAACAAGAAGCAAACTCAATTGCGCAGTCGGCGTGGTTTATCGGGGTCACCTACGTCGAGCCCTGCATGCGTGCGATACCGGTCTCATCGCTCCAGCGTCAACCCTCGCAATGACCGGCACTGGGCATCATCGAAGTTGCCGTCATGAGAAGAATCGTTTTGCGCCTCAGACGCTCAAGGCTATGACCACGGTGAGCACCGCTCTCTTCCTCGTAGGTTTCTCAGTCTGAACATGAGGAACGACCAGCAGACCTGCTAGCACGATCACAATCCAACCGGTCAGTCTCCAGGCGAACACATCGTGTATCGGCGCATGAATTTCTGCTGATCTTCTCCTTTGTAAGGCTGCATTCCGTCTAAATTTAACTACCACACGATGTCCGAGTCGTGTGTAGAAAGGCGACTACGATCTACGAACCCAACGCGTAGCGCGTGAACGTTGATAGCAGCTTCTGTGCTGTGTGACCGGACTCCCGTTGAATCCGGAGCGACCAAGACTTCGGTGAGCGCTCGCAGTCAAGGTTCGCGGTGGCTGACGAGTTGCATAGCCGTATCACGGAGCCCTGTAGTACTGCGAAGCTCCGGTCCCGCGACACCGACCACACGATGCTGTGTCGAAGTTGTTCATCTCTCAGGTTCCGATTACGAGTCATCACTCTCGCCCAGCAAGCTTGCCGTCCCGGTACAATATATCGCTGTTCTCGACAGTTCCCCGTCGATCCATCGACCCATTCGAAACGCCCCGCCTTCACTCGACGCTCACCATGTCTAACCCCTTCGGTTCGGACGCAGCTCAACTCATCTCCTCGTATGCGTCATCGTAAGTCACTATCCGAAGCTTTCCTGCTATTGTCAAGCCCTGATTATATCTGCCACCCTGCCGCGATGCAGCACGCTCGTAGGCTGGTTGCAGATCGGCGCTTCAGGTGGGCAGCTCCCGCAGATACCAAATGGCGGCTCAAGCTCATATATATTCCGCGGGAAGCACTGCTCGCATACGAGTACCTCATCACTTTCGAGCAGGAAGTGACGCTATTCTGGAAACACAAAATCACAGGTGCTACCGTCCTGTTCATGGCGACACGATACATAGCACTCCTGGAATATGACTTTCTGGTTGTTGCGACGTTTTTTCCGACGTCCGACCAGGTATGTACATTTATTGTCCACACAGTCATGTGGCTTCTAACGAGGGCTTGCGATCAGAGGTCATTGCTTTCTCAGAGGCTATCAGAATACGTTATTGATCCGTGAGTTGCAGCTGTGCGACACTCCAGAGGGCGCAATCCGCCATTGAGATATGTCAATATCTCTTCTGGGCTGGTGAGCAAGTTTCGCGCTGTCTCGACTGACCTAGTGCCGCTTTCAGACTACTTACTGCTGTCCCATCGTCTCCAGCGTTCTCGGGTCTGCGTGTTCTCGCGTTGAGCGGTATGAACAAACTCTTAGCTATCATGGTGTTCGCACTTGCTAGCGCGCCTTTCTTCGTCAACGCTGTGCGTACTGATATCCTATGAGTACAGCGAGCCATCAGACTGACCAAGAATGCTCTCTTAGTGGCCCTTAGTCCTTAACAAGTTATCCGGGACGACTGTTCCACTCCTCGGTTGCTCGGGCATCGACAACCTGACTGTTCGCCAGGTCCTCATGTAGGTGCACAACCGCGACCGACAGCTCATTCGTTGAACACACCAATTCATAGTGGTACACCTCTGTCCGATAACTCATAGACTCGCCAACTCATGATCCTGGTTGCCTGCAGGTGTCATTGTAGCGCGTTCGTGCTCCATCGTGGCGGACATGGTCGTTGTGATCGTGACATGGCTGTCGTGGCGCAGAAGCGGCGCACGCAACGCAGTTCTCGGGGTCATCCCAACGCTGTCCAATATCATCATGTACAACGGTTAGTCCTGCTCCCTGTCTCGTGTCGCCCGCCGTGCTGATCGGTATCTTCTCTCACAGGAACAATATACTTCATGTGAGTGTCGAAGTTCGACTTTCCGCCAGTTACTGCGTAACCAGACACGACATTCCCCGTGCTAAATTGCCCGAATCCAGAGTTGTTGTCCTGTGCAATACGTTGCATCTGGCCCTCACCGTCATTTCAGTAAGCATCCGAGTCCTGCTGGGTGCGTACCGCTCCTCAACTCATTGATCCGCGACTCATAGATTGTCACTCCGCTCGATAACATCAGCGTGGTGACCGCGCTGACGGAACCGTGAGCGCCGACTTCAGTCCCTCCGTCTTTTCGAGATCTCATCTCTCCTTTCAGTGTCACGGCGGTCCTCATCTGTCGCTTCCTCCTCGCCCTCCAGCGCGCGAACCAAGCGGCGTTCGACAGGAACACACTGCGAGGGACGCTAAGTTCGCTGGGCGAGGACGGGTCAGGCCAAGACACGCTCCGCTTCGCGTCGGTCGTCATCGGATCGATCGGCGACTCGCTCGAGGGCGCGGACGAGGAGGAAGATGTCGGTGATACGCTCGAAGACGGCGACGTGCAGCCCGCTGGAGAGGGAGTTGAGAAGGACGCCTCGTCGGACAGCGATGTTCGACTTGGTCTCGTGGCCCGAGAGGAATCCCGAAACGTACCGGAAAAACAGGAAACGGACGCGAGCGGGTCCGGCTCCTCCGAGCCCATGGCGGGTGTGTAGCTCGCGCAAGGAAAACCCGCCGTCTAGCGTTGAAGGTTACTATGGCTGTGATGTTGGGTTACACGACTATGATCGCACCTGTATTATTGTATTGGATGTATGCTTCCGCCGGGTAGGGCTTCTATAGAGTTCCAATTTGTCCGATTAGCCTGGCTACTTGGTCGCGCGATCAGAGCGTCGTCGCGATGAAGTCGTCTGAGATTGCACGGGACATGTTGAGAGTCGATGCGGTGCGTGCCGCACGGCAAGAGCATTTGCCACAGCAGCTTATGGAAGGTCTGATAATATATCATGGACGTACTGTACAGGCGCAGTCTACGAGCATAGGTGCACAACGGCCTCAAAGGTCGTGAACGTCACCATATTCACGGGTATAGCCCTACATTCCCGTGTGAGTACGGTTTGCATTACAATGCAAGTGGGCGTTCGGACTCACCGTACGAGTGTCGGCGCGAGCCCGCGGAAGAACACCCCCAGGCCCTCCGCACGGTACGAGGCGACGATCGTCGACCATGTCGTGCGGTACGGGTTGTTCGGCGCCGCCGCGGCGGTAGCCTGCATGCGCGTCTTCACGACATCGAACGGGAACGTCACGACCCATCCCGCGATACCCGCCGCGCCCCCAGCAGTGAGGAGCGCGGCGAGCGAGTGACTCGCGAGGATCGAACCCTCCGTCCCCGCAGAGCCCGCGGGTGACCGCGGCCAGTAGCGCAGGGTGGCCTCGTATGCGGCGAAGTACGCGCCGTAGCCAACGTCGCGGAGCGCGGTCGCGCTGATGCCGCGGTAGAAACCGCGGAGGCCGTGGGTGCGCCAGATGTGCAGGACGACGTCGCGGTCGCGGATGGGCGCGGCGGAGTGGGTAGTACGCACGAGCGATTGCTGGTGGATCTTGATGAGCTCTGCAGGGGTTGTTATCAGGCTGTGTGGGGCAGGCAAGGCGTCAGCATTCATGAGTACTTGCGCATTATGGGGTATGTGAGCGTACGATGATATTATGCCGCTTCCGGCGCCTGCTAGGTTAATCTGGGTGAGTGTAGGGGTAGTGGGCTCATCTCCTAGCTGTGCTTGCAATAATGATCGGTATGTTGAGAAGACGAGTCCGTTCAGTGGTGGCGCGCCAGCCTGTATGTGGTGTAGTGCAGTTTGTACATACGACATACGTCAGCGCACGTTTACGCTACCCAGTCTCTGTGAAGGCAGGCTGAGAACACGTACGAGCGGTGCGGCGATGCCGCGGTAGAGGCCTCGTATTCGTTCTTCGCGAACAATCGTAAGGAAGGCATGGATCGTCGAGCGGTACTTGGATGCTATCTGTGGGTTCTGGAACCGCACCTTGACTGGGCTGTAAGGTCAATTCGGTGTGCGCTGAGGGTGCGGGCCGAAGAGACTCACCGGTGTCAAACGGATATCCAACCACTACCGCAGCCATACCTGTGCAGCACGAGGTAAATTAACTGCGCGCAGTGATGCAATGCAGAGATACACACCAGCCACGGTGCCCGCGAAGAAGTCGAGAGCGGGGCTGATCTCTTCGGACCGACGCGTTAGCTCACTGACGTTACTAACCAACCAACTTGCGTACCTCTTGGACGAGCTTCAGTAACTTCTGACATGATTGTCTATGGTCTATGTTGGAGTTGGCGGAGAAGGAACATGAGTTCGGGACAAGGACCGAAATTGTGGCGGAAGGACGGAGGAAAGCATGGCCAAGCCCGAGGCGCCCGTCGACATCATCGCCTCGTCCGCAGACAGCCTGAGCCGCTCGCTTGTCCCCTCTCCCTCATCCTGCAACCACACCCCCACCACGCCTCTCATCTTGTTTCTCTCTCTGGTACAGAAAGGCAAAAACACGAACACCTGCAATGTCTTTGCAGGTCAACCTATCGAGCAGGGAGCTCAGCGAGGCCTACGAGAACGTCGTCCACGCCCGTGGCATTGATTGGGCCATCTTCACCTATGACAAGGGTTCCAACGATCTCAAGGTCCAGGCGGTCGGCGATGGCGGCCTCGAGGAGCTCCAGGAGGAGTTCTCAGACGGAAGGTGCGCACATCGCACGCGTGCCGCGCCGTACATCGTCTGAGCTTGAGCTGACAACTGCGCAGGATGCAGTACGCGTTTGCACGCGTCAAGGACCCCAACGTATGTCCTTCCTGTTTCCGATGGTGTTACAAAGCTAACCAACTTGACACATCTCCAGAGCGGCCTGCCCAAGTTCGTCCAGATCAACTGGTGCGGCGAGGGTGTACCCGTCGCCCGCAAGGGTCTCTTCCACACCCACTCCAGTGCCGTGGCCAACTTCCTACGCGGCACGCACGTCGTCATTAATGCCCGTAACGAGGTATGCCAGGATATCACCACGTTCTCGATACTCTAAATGACTTCGCGTCCAGGCGGATGTTAGCCCAGACTTGATCATGACCCGCGTCGAAGCCGCGTCTGGCGTCAACTACTCTTCCCAGAAAGAGGCCCCGCGCAAGTTCGAGCCCATCGCGCCCGTCGGCACCAGCTACACTCCCGTCGGCAAGCCCGACATTGCTGCGCTCCGCAGAGGGCCCGCCGCGCCTCCCGCTGCTGCGCCACCCGCCCCCGCGGCGGCGAAGCCGTTTGGGTCGCCCGCCGCTCGCGCCGTGCCACTCGCGCCTTCGCCCGCGCCTGGTCTCGGGAAGGCACCTGTGGCGAGCAAAGCTCCTGCGGACTCGTGGCCAGACGAAGCTGATAGCTATGCGCCGCCTCCTCCACCCCCGGCTGCGAGTCGTCCTGCAGCTGCCGCTACGTTCGGCGCGCCCAAGCCTGCTGCATCCGTACGTCACCTTCATCCTTATGGCGTTACTTGCGCGCGTCCGCTGAACCTAAGCCACATAGCCTGCCTCACGCTTCACTCCGTCAGCACCCGCGCCCGTCGCGTCTTCCGTGACCCCAACGAAGCCCATCGAGGAGGATGACAAAATCGGACCGGTAGGGACCGCGTACACGCCCATCAAACTCCAACCCAAGAAGCTCGTGAACCCGTTCGCTGCGCGCCAGGCACAAGCGCAGGCAGAGCCTCCCGCGCCCGTGGCCAGAGGCTCGCCCGCAGGCGGCGCGAAGAAGCTCACCTGGAGCGAGCGCCAGGCGCTCGCGAAGAAACAGCAGGAGGAAGAGGAGGCGCGCGCGGCAAACGCGCTGGGCTCGGTGCCAGAGCCGGCGGCCGCTCCGCCTGCGCCTGCGTTCCGCGGTGTGCCGCCTCCGCCGCGCGCGCCTGCTGCGCCGACGCCTCCCCCTGCAGAGCCGGAGGACGAGGAGTGTTACGACGCCCCTGTATGTTTTATTCTGTCGTACACGATTCACGCGGCTGTGGACTGACTTCGCACATTGTAGCCGCCACCGCCTCCCGCCCCGCCTGCGCTCCCGAGTGCGTCGCGTCCTGTGCGCGCCGCGTCGCCTGTGGAGGCAGAGGCGCCCCCTCCGCCTCCTCCGCCACCGCCCCCTCCTCCCGTCGTTCAACACGCTTCCGAGCCGGAGGTAGAAGAGGCTGCCCCGCCGCCGCCGGTAGGTCGATATAACGGATTCGGTGCGACACAAGACTGACGTATATCTCCAGCCTCCTCCGCCTCCTCCGCCCCCGCCGGCAGCACCTGCCGCACCCGTCGTGGCGGCGGCCGTACACGAGCCCGAGCCCGAGCCTGAGCCGGCGCACGCTGCGCCTGCCCACGGCCGCGGTTTGTGCGCCATCGTGCAGTTCGCGTACGAGGTACGTGACCATCGCGTCGTGGCGGTGCAATGTGGCTGATATGTCCTGCGCATGATCAGGCGCAAGAGGACAACGAGATGAACCTTGAGGAGGGCGAGCTCATCGAGCAGATCGAGCAACTTGACGAAGGCTGGTGGTCCGGCGTCGGTGCTGGCGGAGCTAAGCAGGGTCTCTTCCCTGGTATGTACTCTCAATGCTGCATCGCTCCGGGAGTATGCGAGGAGCTGATGCTTTGGGCCGGATAGCGAACTACGTCGAGATCGTGGAGCAGGAGACCGCCGCGCCTGCTACGCCTCCGCCGCCCTCTCCCCCGCCGCCGCCCCCTCCGGTACGTCGTCGATGTAAGGAGACACAGAACGACTGTACTGACGAGCGTCGTCCTTTTCAAGCCGCCGGCGCCGCCCGCCCCTGCTGCGGCGCACGCCGAACCAGAGCCCGCCGCCGAGGAGGATCTCGGCTCGTGGGCCGTCGCGCTGTACGAGTGCGTCTCACTTCACCCTCGTTGGCCTGCTGTCTGTGCGTGGATACTGACGCGGAATGGCATCAACAGCTACGACGCGGCGGAAGACAACGAGCTGTCGTTCAAGGAGGGCGATCGAATCACGCACATCGAGGCCGCTTCCGAGGACTGGTGGCAGGGCACGGACGCGCACGGCAACGTCGGGCTGTTCCCTGGTGCGTACCACTTCTTGTTGTTCTTGGTTCGTCATATACGGGGTTTGCTGATGCGGTCGTGTGTTGCAGCGAACTATGTGGAACTGCAGGCTTGAAAAGGATGGAAGCTTGGACTGTTGGACTGAAGAGTACGTAGGAAAAGGATTGAATCTACTCATCGTTTGTCTCTGGTGTCACATCGCAAGTAAGGTATGGAGATTATGAACTACACTTCGCTGTGCGATAAGCTGCGTTCGGTGCCGGATACTCGAGAATGTTATTCTGAGCGACCCGGGGCACAGCAGATTGAATTCTCCGCTTCAAGTTACCGACCTTGCTCGTCCATGGACGCGTCACGGCTTTCCTCCCGAACTTCCTCAGATCAAATGGTACCAACAACACGGACATCCGCATGGTGGTCGTCAATCTCCTCGTCGAGCGCGTGCGCCGAGTCTAGACGGCCGGTCCCCAACTCCCCGCCGATGGAGCCGACGACGAGTGACGCGAACCGCAGCGTATGTTCGCCGTCTCCGCCGCGCTCGCCGAGCGTGTACGACCTCGACCCTTGCTCCGAGTAGTATCGATTTGCTGCCTGGAGGGCTAGCATGAAGCGGCAGGTCATGATGATCTGTAGACTGCAGGGTGCGTTTGCGTCAGCATCAAGGACGGACGGACTGGGACGAGTGCCTGTCGCCGGCCGGAACTGGGCACTCACGGCTCCTTGAATGCGACAATTGAAGCTATGCTCTCAAGGGCGTAGACCGTCTGCGTTGGCTGAGTTCCGGCTCGGCACGGGATACAGAGGTGCGTACCGATATGACGGTGAAGCCGCACTGGACGGCGTTTATCGTTAAGAACGTCCTGGGCACGGTGAGCAACCGAAGCTCATCCGCCGACCACGAGACATGAGAGGACCTACAGGAAGTATACAGTCCCTGCGCACGAGATGGTTGAGCCGAAAGTGGCTGGACAATCGCGGACGTGCTCGGTGACGCACCGTTGAGAGCGAGGGCGTCCGCGAGGGGCGTACGTATCCCCGGCACTTGTGGCACGCGGTTCTTGATCGTATACCACATCGTCGCTAGGATGACGACGACGTCCGCTGCGATGATGCACGAAAGCTGCACTATGGAAACTGAAAAGCAAGGGCCATCGGCCGGTGAGGCACACATCGGTAGAATGACATACCTACCGCTGAGAGTCCGTCAGTATCGCGACCGCTGCAGGTACCAGAGGATGGGCTTACATGAACTGCTGTTGTGGTCCGGCAGCGTTCCCTCCGTTGCAGCCAAAGAGCGGTCGACTCACTCCGACGATCCCGACGGCAGCGTTCCACTGGAGGAGGCCGTCAGAGAGTGCCACACCGCGACGGTGAATGGTTCGTTGGACTTACTACGTCGCCCACGAAGAGGCTCGATGCGAGAATGAAGACGCTGGAGCCTACCCACCAGTTCATGCCGCTCATGGCAAAGGCACGCAGGCCGGTGAAGGCTGACGTTCCTTATCTGTCACGCGAGATCGCGGAAGTGGGACGAGTACGTACCGGCCCAGAGAAGGTGCTCGATAGCCTGGCCGGCATATTGAGCGACCTGCAATCGCTGACAGCTGCGATAGCAGTGCTTCGTTGGCTGACGCCAAGATATGGCAACGTCCGCGAATGAGAACTTACCTCTGCGAAAAGGGATCAGCAAGTACGGCTCTAGAAGGCGGCTCATATATATCAGAACCTCGC
Organism: Trametes sp. AH28-2; assembly: GCA_001304625.1. NCBI lineage: Eukaryota > Fungi > Basidiomycota > Agaricomycetes > Polyporales > Polyporaceae > Trametes > Trametes sp. AH28-2. The sequence goes on along the minus strand of KQ464081.1, from coordinate 28,603 downwards.
TGGATGCCAAGACGAAGGTTGCAGCGCTCAGGATGCCGAACGTGATAAACGCGAGGTAGCGGATCGCGAAGAACAGCCAGGCCGCTCCGGTCTTCTTGCGCATCCAGAAGAGAGCGACCTCTTGGTCGAACGTGATCGCATGCTCGTACACGAGCAGCGCTAGAGCGCGCCATATGTTTACGGTTGTGAATCACCGGCGGCAGGGCGGACGGCGGCGCTCACCTATCACGATGACTTCGGAGCGGATGTGGATGACACTGTGGACGGACGCAGAGCGCAGAGTCAGCGTGAGGTAGAGGCACTTGTGATATTAAACTCGGGGGACCGCACTTACAGGGGGGAGTACAGTCGGTCGAAGTCTGGGGCTACCACAGGTGTAGACATTGCCGACGATAGGTCTTCAATGATGTGGTCTGGGCAATATACGATAGGTAGGCAGGATACTCGCTTGCGTTATATGTATATCGCGGCGGTCCATACCCGCCCGGCGTGGGCAAGACACCTCAGGCACCAGGAAGTGACAGTTCATCTACGCTTTTGAGAGGCGACCGCGGAGTGGACTTGAAGGCAGTGGGTACGTCGGATAGCCCCAGTGATCTATTGCGGAGACGTCCTATAGTTTGGAAGGCGTTGTGAGTCGTAACACTCACGTTGTGATACAACGACAAAGTACAGTAAGTACTGCGAGCGGTGCAAGCGTTGAGGCTTGCCAAAGCGCCACACCGAACTCAATCTGAAAGTCTGTCAAAGGCGCGCCGTATGTTACTCACATACTCGTTATTCCTTGAAGACGGCCTTCGCTATGTCATACAAACTGATAATGCCGACGCTGCTCGGATGTGAGTTGTCGAGATGCACGATCTGACGGAAAGGCACGATAGCATGCATACGACGCGCTAAGAAAAGTATCAGACTATCAGTGCTCACTGACAGCAGCGCAGAATGAGGCGCGTGATATGTCAGGAGACGGTTGGTGGCGAACGAGGCGTAGTTGACTGCCAAGAGGAACAAGATCGTGGAGCGGCACTTCCCTCTGGAAAAAGGCACGTGCGAGATGGCAGCGTCTCACGAAATAGTCACGGACCTCGGTCCTCACGCGCTACAAACAGAGCGGCGCTGCTGAGAAGCACGTGTGAGAGCCTGGGACACTTAATAGTTGTGATAGAGAGAAGACATGAGAGCTGCTAGAGAACTGGTGCGGGGTCAGCGATGTCCGAAGTACCGCGACGTGAAGGAACGACGGACTTACGTCGCGTCCTAATCTCCACTTCCTTCGAGGTAGCGCGCTAACTTGATGCCATGCGCATAACCTCGCCCATCTCTCTAAACGGCGCTCGAACCGGGCTCCCCCGCCTTTCCGGACGAATCGCCTGGCACTGAGAGGGCGCCCGAGAGAGCGGCTGCACCTACATCCACGTCGTTGGTGCGATTCGCATCGACGACTCCATCGTCGCCCTCGGGGTCTGCAGTCGTCAGTTCCGCTCCGATAGACCCTACGACGAGCGACGCGAAACGCAGGGTCTGCTCGTCATACGGCGTGCCGTGCGTCCCGTCGCCGCCTGCATCGGAGGCGAGCTCCCGGCCCAACGCGCGGTTGTTCGCGGCTTGCAGAGAGAGCATGAAGCGGCAGACCATGATCGCTTGTAACCTGATACGAAGTCAGGCCGGGGACGTGCTCGTGTTGCAGAGTGGGGGAGACGCTCACGGATCGACGAACGTGATGACTGTGCCCACGGTGTCGAGTGCGTAGATCGTCTGAAGCGCAACGCGTTATCAGTGGCTGCCCGCTGCCAGAGGGTGTAGGATATTCACCGATATCAGTGTGAACGTGAGCAAGATAGTGTTCAGCGTTATGAAGACCCTGCATGTGCCATGCTTCAGAAACCGCCGTAAGAGCGGGGATTGCGCGATCAACGGCTCACAGGAAATATACAGTCCCTGCGCGGCCGTCAGGACCCACGTTCCTACGTATGGACACGCGATCGACTCACCGTTGATCATGAGAGTGTCCGCGAAATGTGAACGCACTCCCCGCATGCTGCGCGGACCGCGGCTCTTGAACGAGTAATGCCATGTCAGGATAATCACGATGATGTCCGCCGCTATGATGCATGACCGCCCTACCGCGGTGACTGCAGTGATTGACCGCTTCAATAGGGTAGAAACCGAGTTATAGAGCTGTGCTCACCACTGTGAAGGGTGTTAGCGAGACGATCGCAAGAGCGTGCAGGCGACGTACATCAGGTCTTGTCGAGGTGTCGCAAGATTCCCTCCGCCGCAGCCAAAGGGCGGTTGGACAGAGCCAGAAATTCCGACACTGAGACCCCACTGAGCATGTGTGTTAGGCTAAGTGTCAGGAGGGGGAAGACATAGTCTTGGAGCTCACAACATTTCCGGCGGAAAGTGCTGAAGCCAAGATGCACACGCTCGACGCAAGCCACCAGTTCATCCCGCTCATCACGAGCGCACGCAGGCCCGAGAATGCTACCGCGATTTCCTGAGACTGAGTCATCTGGGCATAATCGGCATGAACGCGAAACACGTACCAGCCCAAGGGAGGTATTGTAGAGTTTGAGCGGAGAACTGGATCACCTGTAGTGTCTGACAGCTGACGGAATGGCGTTGAGTATATGAGCGGTGATGTTCGAGGTCGACACCTACGTCTGCATAGGGTTGTGAGCACAGATAGATAGACGGGAGCTGATGAAGTCCTACGCTATTGGACATGGGTGCGAATGTTGCAGCGCCAAGGAAGCTGAAGGTTAGCAACGCGAGGTAGCGCGTCGTGAAAAAGAGCCACGTTGCGCCGGTCTTCTTGCGTTTCCAGAACAGCGCGACTTCTTGATCGAACGTGATAGCATACTCATATACGAGCAATGCTGCACGAGAGAATATGGTCAATACGAGGTCGCGATAGGCGTAGGCTAAGTGAATAGTTCACCTACTACCCCGATCTGGGAGCGTACCACCACACCGCTGACGGGACAAAAATTGTCAGCGAAGTCCGAGGGCGCAGTGGCCTGACTCACAGCGCAGAAATGAGGGAGACTAGCTCGGGATCTTCTGGTGCGGTGGACATCTCAGTGGGCAGAGGTGCAGGGCTAGCGGGGCGTCGTAGGTCTCCCGTGTGGAGGATCGCCCAGATATACGCCGCTCATAGCCACTCGACCGCAGGCGAGTGAATCCGATACTCCAAGAGTCCCGAAGGGGGCACGCGCATCATCTGCTGCTGGGTCGAGTGCGCCAGTTTCGCGCACGGTGGGGACCCCGTACCTCAACCGCGTCCGTGGTAGATAACGGGCCGTGAGGACCTCGTAATGGGCAACCTTCTCGGAGCCAGGTGGACAGCAGTTGCAAGGCCCTAGATATGCAGCAAAAGATGTAAATACGGTCAGGCCGAGGCATTATGGCGGTGCGGCGTGCGCACAAAACGATCTAGAAATGGGGTCACCAGGGTCACCGGCGCCGTAGATACGCTCAGCGCTCAATGGTCACTTTGTGGGTCCAAGTGGGAATCTACTCATGTCTTCCTGACCCTGCAGACACGAGGCCTAGTCAGGTGAGCTCTTCTGAAGGCCCGACCTCGGAATGTCGGGAACCGGAAAGGCTATCCGAGGTGGAAAGCGGTCAAATAGTGTACGCGAGCCTGCGCGGCAGAGGCCGCAAAAGAGTCGAACTTGATATTGAAGCTAGACGCCACGCATGCGACCGTCACGGGCCTTGCAATTCCTGCGAGGAAGCGATAAATGGCCGGTTCGACATGCATTCCAACGCACACCGCTCAGCATAGGATGCATACGCAGTAAGCACTAATCCACATTCAGCATTCACCGGCGGGGTCGAGTAGACTGGCACGCACCTCAAAGAGTCGCCAGTAAGATTCCCCCATGTCAGCCTTGTAGCGGGTTCAGCACTCAGAGGAGTGCGGCGACATGGCAGTACAGAGACATATTTTGGATGGGCTGTCGGCGGTGAGATGTGGACGTCGGCGCGCGGCGCTTGTAGAAGCTGCGATAGGGTTCATGATGGTCTTGTCATTCGTCGAGCCCACGTCCCGCATACACCACCGGGAGGCCGACGCGGAACTGCAGACGACCGTGAGTAAGGAAACCTTGGGGAACAAGTCAACAGAAGGCGTCCGCAGAGCGCGAGGCAGGTGATTAATAGATACACTGCGCCGTGGCGATGCTCATGCTGAGTCGTGAGTGGCCTCGACCTCTCCGTGCCCAACTTCTTCATCGCCCATTCCTACATATTCAGGCTCGTCTCCGACTTGCCACTCGAACGGATCGTCCTCATCTTGCGCCGGGAGCGTCGCCCCAAGCGACCCGATGAAGCGCGACGCGAACCGGAGCGTCTCCGTGCCGTCAGCGCCGGCATCCTCTCCGACCTGCGACAAGTCGGTCGCGCGACCAAGGACCTTCTGGTTCGCGGACTGCAGCGCCATAAGGTAGCGACCGATGAGGATCGCTGTGAGCCTAGAGGAGCGCTCGCGATGAGGCGATAGCGGGGCGGAGGGAAGAGAGGAGGCGCGTACGGGTCGGTGAAGATCGAGACCTCGCTGACGGGATTGTCGAGCTGCACGATCTGGGGAAAGCATGGTGAACGTGCATACGACGCGCGAGAAGAGAAATCGGTACTTACCGAAAGCAGCGAGAGGGTAAGATGTGTCACGTTCAAAGCGACGAGGGCTCTGCGATGAACAATATTCAGGGCGCTGCGACTGTCGGAACGTAGTGTGCCACTAACAAGAAGTAGATCGTCCCTGGAGTGGTTAGAGCATCAGTCCAGATGTCCAAATGTGAAGGAGCGCTACTATGGACGGACCGTTGTACAGCAGTACGTTCACGATTCGAGATGGCGTCACTCCGCGCAGCTCGCGGCGGAACACGCCCCCTTTCACTGCGTACTGCCAGGTAGCGCCGATAACGAGGATGTCGGCGGCGATCGCACACGAGCGCGACAGCGGATTTGCTGTGAGTGTGTCAGACATGCATCACCAGGCACTCAAACGAAAACAGCCATACCGCTGCGCGAGGCACTCAGTAAATGCGCGAAAGCGGTGAACGTGCATGCACTACTCACATCAATGTATCGTGCTTCGTCGCGTTACTTCCGCCGCCGCAGCCGACGACAGGGAAGTTGGATCCAAGGACTCCAAGGCTGATTATCCACTGCATAGCGCATATCAGACAGTGTACAGAGAAACCGTAGTTGTCAGAAAACTCGCGCTTACCACGTTCGCCGCGAACGGGACCACAGCAAGTGCGAACACCACGGAAGCGAACATCCAGTTCATGCCGGTGAGTGCGAGCGCACGCATGCCCGAGAATACTACATCAAAGCCGCGTAAGCTCAACCAGCAAGACTGGTAAACAAATACGGAATGTTCACGTACCGGCCCATGGGAGGTACTCGGCAATCTGTATCGGAGCTTGCACCTTGTTTAGCAGAGAGCAGCTGCAAGTGTCTCACCGGTCAAATGAAGGCTTCCGGTTCTCGCCCAGGACAGACGCACCTCTGGTCATGTAAGGGTTAACCACAGGTCGTAGCAAGAATCCAGAACATAGCGCACCTCGTCAGACATAGGAGCATATGTTGCCGCATTGAGGAGGCACAGGCTGAGAAGCGCCATGTACCGGATGAGCAGGAAGAGCCATGTCGCGCCGGTCTTCCTGCGCATCCAGAACAAAGAGACTTCTTGGTCAAGGGTGATGGCATATTCGTAGGCGAAGACCACTTGCGGAACGAGGGGCGTCAGTGTAGGCTCTGAGAGTGCTTTCAATGGCCAGGTATCCTGGATATCGGCTCACCTGCAGCTGCTATCGAGATACGACTTTGTGTGATGCTATGGGATGTTGGATGACGAGACGTCAAGCCGGTTGCGTTCCAGGAGACTGATGACGTGTGTCACGTACACTGAAGAGACGACATGCACTATCGCTCCGTGATCGTCCGCAGCGGTCGACATGTTGAGAGACAGTCTGAAGGAGCGATTGCGCGCTCAAGAGCGCGCCGCCCGTAGAATCTGGTGATATATACCGAGAAGAATCAAGGTTTAAAGCTAAGAGCCGCGGCAAGCTGATAGTGCGGATCTCTAGTGTAGCGCAGCGGTCAGCGTATCGGTTTCACCGCCTCGAGAAGCCAGTCGAACTTACACGTAGACCGTCCAGAGCTACTTAGGAACAGCAAGGGAACTTGTTTCGCAGGAGAATTGCACAGATCGTACATACCACTCACACGCGCCTGTGTATGTTAGCAACCCAGCGTACCTGAGCGTCCAACAAGCAATTTGCGACGATCCTCCGGGTTGATCGGCGGAATGGGGAGGCGGTGATACGCCCACATCACACCGAAGCGATACAAGGCGAGCGCGCGCTTCAATGCGGCGGTAACTGTGGCGTATGTTCAGGTGTTATTGTCATCACTACATTGTTGTGCGACACGGTAGCTGGAGAAGATATACGAAGCTTCGAGTTTCGGGAACGGACGTACAGTCGTTGTGGCAGATGAGCAAAGGGGAGACGCACCGTGCAACGCGCCGCTGGACGCCTCGGCAACAGCCGGCGAGCAAGCGCTGGCTGCCTTGGGTGGGCTCAATGCGGGCTGACCGTGCTCAGATTATACTCGTACTACTCGTCATCGAAGTCGCGGGCTCGTTAATGTAACTACCTGTCCCGCGAGGTCAGAGCTTGTACGCGCATCATGGTGTAGCGTGCTCACCTTCCGTCCGACGTCACCGGACGTACCCATGATTGCTCGGCTGGGCCGGTCGATGCATGCATCCCGGCCTCGAGCTGCGGCTCGCCCACGGGAGCCACCGCTAGAGTCTCATCCTTTTCAGTTCCCTCAACATCCGCCGAGACGCCATCCTCCCGATACCAATCCCCGTGCTCGTATGTGTCGAGCGAGATCGTGTCGGTCCCCGTCGAGAACGTGGGCTCCGCCAGCGAGCCGACGATCGCTGACGCGAACCGCAGCGTCCCGCTCCCACCGCGCCCGTCGCCGTCCGTGACAGGGATGGTGCTGAGTTCGTGCCCGTCGATCGACCGCTGGTGCGCGGATTGTAGGGAGAGCATTAGGCGGCATATGAGGATCGCTGTCAAGCTGCGGGAGATGTTTGTGTGAGCTCGGAGAAGAAGGGGGAGGGGGAGCACTTACGGGTCTACGAAGTTGAAGAAGACGATGACGTTGTAGAGAGGCTTGAATAGCTGTCCGGAAGCGTGAACGTGTCGGCCGGATAAGCAGACGACCGAACACTTACGGAGATGAGGGAGATGAGCTGGATAGCGTTGAACACTAACAGGACCCTAGAACATTCAGGTCAGCGAACACTCCCGCATGCTCGATCGATGTAGCATATTCTCGCACAAGAAGTATACGGTCCCTGCGTATACCCCTCATCAGTACAAGCCGTACGTCCCCATCGAGACCTTTGAGACGCACCGTTGACGACTAAAACTTTCGCAAGGTGCGACGGCGGCGCTCCCCGCACACCGACAGTCACGCCGTTCTTGACCGAGTATCGCCAGGTCACGATGATCACGATGATGTCTGCCGCGATCACGCAGCAGCGCGAGACCGCTACGACTATACAGACGTACGAGTATGAGCACGATACCTACGGTACCTCACGAGAGTGGAACGTACTGCTACAAGATGTGTGGGTCAGCCGCGACTCCGTACTCTCGGGAAGCCATACTCACATCAAGTCCTGTTGCTTCGTGACGCCGTCGGGGCCGCCAGCACATCCTACGATCAGCGCGTTCGCTCCGGACACGCCAAGAGAGGTCTCCCACTATCACAGGATCTGGGAATCAACGACGCTGGCAAAGAGTCGGTCGGCGACACGTACCGCACACATCACGAACAGCGCGGACGCGAGGAGGAAGACGCCTGTCCCCAAGAACCAGTTCATCCCGGTAAGCGCGAGCACGCGCAGGCCCGAGAACGCTAGTGGCATCATGTTAGTCCGCGGAAGAGGTCGGACGCGACAGATCGCTTACCCGCCCAAAATACATATTGCACGATCTCAATGGGGAACGCAGCCTTCTGCAGTAAGTTGCAGCTGAAGGTCGTGGTTTACTGAGCGTTTTCCGGATACATGCGAAGTAGGGCCTACCTCTGCGAGATCACAAAGGTCAGCGACGTGAGAGCGATAGCAGGCAGAGAAGAAGACATACCTCGTCGGACATCGGCGCGTAGGAGATGGTGACGAGGATAGCATAGTAGATGATGGCGAGGTAGCGGACGGTGAAGAACAGCCAGGACGCGCCCGTTTTCTTGCGCATCCAGAACAAGTTGACTTCATCGCCGAAGGTGATGAGGTACTCGTATGTTATCAGGGCTAGGGATTCGGAAGACGCAGAGGTCAGTTAGTTCCTTTTCGCCGCCTCATGGCACGTGTCTACGCACCTGTGATACCTATCCCGACGCGACCGCTGTTGAACCTGCGAGATAAAGGTCAGCCGCGAGGCCCGGGAAGTGAAGGAGTACTTTGTGCGTACAGATTAGATATGTAGGCGGTCAACGCGGCGATCTGGGAGCTGGTATACATCGCGAGGGGAGGCACAGAGCGGTGCAATGCAGAAGCGAGGAGAGGCTGCGGCGGTGACCATCGTCACTCGCGCGTCCTCGTGCTAGTTAAGAGCAGACTTACCGCTCGGGGCGTGGCCGTCCGGGCGCGCCGGCACCAGGAGAGACCTATAAACGAACGATCTTCCCCGACAGGAAGGGTTAGCACGCGCGCCCGGCCATGTGTTCATTGACAGGACCCTACCTTGAGAAGATGGCGGAAACGACGTTGCGTCCGTCTGGAGTCTCCGACCGCTTGTGCTGGCACCGGCGCAAGAGATCCTCTTGATGGGACGCTATACGGCTGAACGTTAGTACCAATCAATGCGGAGTTCTGGCGAGCGCATCAACAACGAAACCTCGTGCACGATGCGCACTTATGGTGAAAACATCCGCCGTCGACGAGTGCCGGAACAGCGGAACCCACAGTGGGGGAGCGTCGCGCGCCAGATACAATGCAAGCGGCACAGAGCGGCAACCTAGGATGTCGCCGCCGCAGGGTGGAAGTGCTGACATTTGTGAATCGAAGCACAGACCAAGGGCGCGCAGTTTGCAAATAACGGGCGCCCCGAGTGAGTACCTGGGAACTCCGATCAGAATATCATGGTCAAAACCGCTGTCTCGGTTGAAACGTTGATCCACTGAGCCCGTAAGGCTTGCAGGTCGGTCTCGAGGTTCCGGGCACAGCAGCAGGAGCGAATTCGCCAAACGGGCTGCCCACGTACAACAAGGCTGCTTGGCCGAAGTATCAGAAGCCTTTGTGATGAGAGGTCTTCGCGTCGTTGACTCGTTACGTTACCGAGGACAGAACCCAGATTTGCCAGCTCCTGCTGCAGTCGCGCTCAAGCCTCCGATCAGCACAAGCGATAGAAACGGGTGCGGCGGTGCGCCATACGTACGGATGATGACACACGCCCTGTCGCGTTCAATCAGTACGGCGCCGCGGGAGCAAACTGAACTTCGTACTACTCGGCAATTACCATCCGGTCAGAACTATGCAGTGCGATGAACATCAACCTGCACAGGTGGAATGCGTGAGCTCCTCGCACGCAGCTGAGTGCAGCTAGCCTTGCGCGAGTACTGAGAATCTATCACCTTCAACTCTGAAGCCGCAAGCGCGTCAATCCGTGTTTGTTGGCCTCGAGCGACATGTCTCAAACTATGCAGTACGCATGGAGCAACATATGATGGTCTCTTGGAGCCTGCGGACGGTGAAGCCGATGTTTAGGGACGTCGGAATTCGTGGAAGTTACAGATGATGAGGTGAGTACTCACTTGGCTGGATATAAAGGTGGCTCGTACAGGGCAGGAAGGCGCCCGCGTCGTTCACTCTTTGATTTTCCAAGGATGAGAGAAGGAGTTAGTTGAACGACCGTACCTCTGGGATCGTCGGGGAGGGAGGAAGAGAGAGGGGACGGAATGCGCGGCGCAGGTATACTGAACGCCTCGGCAACAGCCGGTCAGTAAGCGCTCTCCTCAGGCGGGGGCCTGCGTGTCAAGGTGCCGTCGTGTCAAGGCATTCCAATCGTTCATTCACATGCTGTAAAGCGACATGTACCCTCGAAGTCACCAGCCTCGCCGACACGCAACCTCCTGGGGATAGTAAGTACTCTCGTGTCGTCCCGTCCGACGACAGCTGGAGTCGATATGGAATCCCCGCATACAAACCATAGCTCAAGCCCATCACGCCGCCTCCCGCGCCTCAGGGTATCCGCCACCCTCCCCTTCATCCATACCCTTCTCTTCGTCCACCGCCGCAGCCTCATCTCCCTCCCGCCACTCGAGCGACGAGGCCTCCTCGTCCACGTCCGCGTCCGCGCCCGTGATCGTCGCCCCCAGCGACCCGATGACGCGCGAAACGAACCGGAGCGTCTCCGGGGCGCCCCCGTCGGCGTCCCCTCCGGGCTGCGACTGGTCGGTCGCGCTGCCGAGGACCTTCTGGTTCGCGGACTGCAGTGCCATCAGGTATCGGCCGATGAGGATCGCGGTGAGCCTGCGGAACAGTACAGGGTGAGGGTGAGTGAGGGGTGGGCAGGGGAGGAGCACGGTGCGTACGGGTCTGTGAATATGGATACTTCGCTGGAGGGGTTCTCGAGCTGCACGATCTGCGGCGACGAACGGTTAGTGCGAATTCCCGGACGCGTGCCGGGGGCGGCTGCGGAAGCTCACCGAGAGCAGCGTGAGGGTGACGTGCAGGATGTTCAGGATGACGAGAACTCTGCCGAATACAATCAGCGTCCACGGCGCGCTCGAACGTGGTCGACTCACACAAAGTAGATCGTCCCTGGGGTAGTATGCCGGTGCGTGAGTCAGCCGGAGTTTGCGCGCCGAGTGCGATGTGAGAGCAACGCTGGACGGACCGTTGTACACCAGGGCCTTCGCGATGCGGGACGGCGTCACGCCCGGTGTGTCGCGGCGGAGCACGCCGCCCTTCAGCGCGTACCGCCAGGTGGCGGCAATCACGAGGACGTCGGCGACGATCGCGCACGCGCGCGACAGGGGCGTGGCTGGGGCGGGTGGCCGCTTGTGAGTTGTGAGGTGCTCTGCAAACTGTCATGGCGGAAGGCATAGTCGTACCGCTGCGCATAGCGGTCAGTATACTGGCATCAACGCATCCACGAGCTGGGATAGAGGATCGGAGCGGCTCACAACAGTGTGTCATGCTTTGTCGCGTTGCTGCCCCCGCCGCAGCCGACCACAGGGAAGTTGGACCCGGTCACGCCGAGGCTGATGATCCACTGCGTATTCACGCATGCCAGCAAGTCAGACCACAGCAACTTGAATGCAGGAGCACACTGGGGGCACTCACGACGTTCACAGCGAAGGGAGCGACGGCGAAGGCGAACACGATGGACGCGAACGTCCAGTTCATGCCGCTCAGCGCGAGCGCGCGCATGCCGGAAAACACTGCCGCCGTATGTGTTAGTAGACCGTCGCGATCCGGGGGCGGGTGAGTGGGAGGTTGACGTACCCGCCCAGGGGAAGTACCCCGCAATCTGGAGGGGAGCTTGCACTTTGTTGAGCAGCGAGCAGCTGTACACGTATCGGTGGTAAGTGGACGATTGCGGCCGTCTTTCGGGGCAAGCATACCTCTATAAGGTCAGAGGAGTCAGGTGCAGATCATGCGCGGACCGTTCAAAGCGAACTGGGACCGTAGCGCACCTCGTCGGACATCGGCGCGTACGTCGCCGCGTTGAGCAGGCACAGGCTGAGGAGCGCCATGTACCGGATGAGCAGGAAGAGCCCCGTCGCGCCCGTCTTCCTGCGCATCCAGAACAGGGACACCTCCTGGTCGAGCGTGATCGCGTATTCGTATGCGAACACGACTGGAGCGCCGCGGGGGGCGGCGTCGGCGTTAGTGAGGTGCGTGGTGGCTGGAGTATCGGCGCACCTGCTGCTGCTATGGAGATGCGGCTTTGGGTGATGCTGTATATGCGTTGTTTCGGTGAGCATTGGATAGGGAGGGAGGTAGGAAGGAGGACGTACACCGAGGAGACCGCATGGATGAGCTCGGCGGGGCTGCTTGGTGCACCAGACATGTTGCTGAGTAGGAAGGTGAGGTGTGTGAGAGGCACGCGCGGGTGCGATAGCGGTCATAGGGTGAACACTGGATATATATCGCTTTGTAGGAGGTCCCTATCAGAGAGGGACGCAGCGTGCTGAACAGGCCGCTGCATCTCCGATCGCAAGACCAGAGAACCCAGAAATAGCGTCCCCAGAGCTGGTGAACGAGATGGAAGATGAGCGACTGACCAGCTCGCATCGCTCATGCGTCGAAAATAGACTGAAGAAAGCGAGAAACGGAGAGGAAGAGGATGTGTACCTGAGCGCGAGCCTTCAGATGAGCGTCTCGGAGTATCAGAGGAAGGAGGATCCCCCGGTCGATCGGCCGCCGGCACTTCTGCCGGTCCCCGAGGTCGGTCTCATCTGTTTTGGGAGGTCAATGTGTGGCATCCGCATCCAGGACGTCCACGAAGACGGTACGGATTACAGATGTCGTGGATACTGCGCGTAGTGCCTTCGTTCCTCTACTCCCGAGCCGCCTGCTCTTCACTCGTTCAGCCGGTTCTGCGTGAGGTGGTGCCGCGGCAGCCAGTCGGGCGCGGTCCACTCCTCGCCGTGTATGTCCGCCAGTATCATCTGCGCGACGGCCTCCGCGCTGCATGCGACGGTCAGCCTGTGACGCATGAAACAGAGGAGTCGCGCGAGAGCTTACCATGAGAATGCGCGGGGCATGCCGTGCCCGGTGTACCCCGCCGAGATGTACTGGCCCTTGTATGCGTCGGGGTTGGTGGGATCGAGCACCGGTCCAACCTGCGTTTCGGAAGATCAGCGACGTTCGCGAGTGGATGACGGACAGCTGCTTACGAAGGGATCCCCAGTTTTCGTGTACCCCATGATGCCGCTCTACATGCAAGCTCATGAGCTCCTCATGTAAGACCAGACGGCGGCCATACTCACCCATTCCATCTCCGGCTTCTTGCCCGCCTCGTACCTCCCGGGGAACACCGCCGGGAGGAACTGGCGCAGCGCGTCCCCGACCTTCGGGTTCACCCGCGAGTCGTCCGCCTCGTACAGCTCGAACGCGGGCTTCGCCGCCTCGCGCCCGCCGCCCAGGATCACGAGCGGCCGGCTCTCGCCCGGCTCGAGCGGGCGCGGGAACCAGTACTCGAAGCCCTCGTTCCCGGTGAACGCGCTGCGCGTGAGCGCGGCGGGGGGCACGCCCGCGCGCGTCGCGATGATCTGCCCGCGCGTGGGCACGATGCCCGCGGGGCCGTGCAGGTGCGGGAGGAGGTGCGAGGCGTATGCGTTTGTCGCGTGCAGGACGTACGAGGCGGAGACGGGCCCACGCGGGGTGGTGAGGTTCCAGCGCCGGGAGGAGCCCGAGGCGGACGGGGCGATCGGGGCGAGCGCGGTGACGGGAGTGTTGGTGTGGAGGGCGAGGGAGAAGCCGGACGAGTTGGCGGCGGTTTCGCGGGCGGTGGTGTAGAGGTGCGTGACGAGCTTGAGCGGCCAGATGTTGTAACCAGGGGTCCGGACGCTGGGGTACGATGCGCCGTATTGCTGCGGGGAGGAAAGAGATCAGTGGTCGGCCTGTCGCGAGCCAGCGGGGACGCTTACCTCCTCGACTTGCTCCTTGGTGAGGAACTCGACGTCGCTCAGGTCGATGCCGGCCTTCTTCGCCGCTTCGTAGTCCAGTTTGGCCTCGGCGACCTCTGGCTCGGTGAAGAGCAAATGGTTGCGTCCTCCGGGAACGAGGTCGAGAGCAGCCTCCTTTCCTGAGTCGTTCACGATCTTGACAATCTCAGAGACAGTGCGTTTCTCGAGGGCGATGGCGCGCTTCGCGTCGTCTGTGCCGAACAAGGCAGAGTATGCAGCAAACTCCTGGAACGCGTTGGCGGTGAGATGTCCGCCATTGCGGCCTGCGCGGTTGTGTAAGAACACTGTATGTACGAGCAGATGTACTATATGAGCGTACCCGTCGCGCCAGAGCCTGCAGGGTGTCATGTGAGTGAAGAAATCGGCACGTAGGTCAACGGTACAGACAGAAATCTCTCGCTTCGAGGATGACGACCTTGAGTGGTTTTGAAGAGTTATCCTTTGCGGCGAGAAGACGCGAGATGTGGTACGCGGCAGAGATGCCGGTAATGCCAGACCCGATAATGGCAATATCAGCCTCCGCGGTGAGAGGGCCGTCGCTGCCCTCTTTCGCGAGAGGGTTGGCGTCCGGAGTGTCGATCCAGAAGGATTTGGTGGGGTTTGGTACAGGCAGAGGAGCAGGAGTACTGTTCTCGACAGGGCGTTGGAGAGCGACTTGCTGCTCGGCGAGGACGTTGAGGAAGACGGGGAGGACAGCCATGGCAGAAAGACGGAAGAATAGGTTGGGGAGGTACATTCGATCTGTGCGAGGATCACTTTATATGGCGGTACTGGGTACACGTAGCCGATTCAACTGCGGCGCGGGGAGGCTGCAAGCTGCGGGTCGAGTCAGTCCGAGCTGCAGAGAGGATATCAGATGGCGCACGCGCAGTGAACAACGTCGACGAGCGGACGAGAGCCGAGTCCATTTCGTAGGCGCCCAATGTCTGATAAGTGACGGCCCGGTGCTCCGGCGTGGAGGGACCCACAACGCGTCGCGGTCGCCTCTCTTGCTTTCTCCTGTCACTCCGCCGCCTCCTGCGAGTCTTCATGCTCCTCGCTGGGCTCCGTCGCAGTGGCGACGTCGCCGGAATCACATGTATGGGAAAGAGACCTCACGCCAGTACTAAGCGTCACGTCTCAGTTGTGTCGTCTCTTTGAACGTCTCTGCTCGCCCACCGGTTCTTCCAGCCACTCCTCAGTCGACCGCAAGCATCGCCGCAATACGACTAACAATGGAAGCGAGTGCGAGAGCAGACCCGACTCTGTGGTAAGTCAGCTACTTCCCTGAGGCTATGAGGCTGGTGCCGACTTCACAGTATCCGCGCCTGCAGCCCCATCAGTCTGAGGCATGGCTTCACGTATTCCACGGTGGGTGCCGTTGAGTGTCTTGAACCCGGGTGGCTCTGAGCCCTAGATCTCCTCTGGGCTCGAGCTTGCTGGTACACGGCTCTCGACCTCTCTATGGAATGCCACACTCGCCATCACAACCCCGAAGCTACGACCTGGACTCGCACGCGGTGCTGAGCTGCCTCAAGGACGGGCATGTGTTCAATCTGCTGACGGGCAGGTACAAGAGGGAGAGTTCGGACGATGGGGACTGATGCTGCGACCGCCGTACACACGGTACTAACCAAAGACAAACACGCGGGGCATCTCTTGCTTCATCTCAGCGAGGTCCCGCATTCACGCGTGGGCGAAACGTAGAAGTGGGGGCTCGCGGAGAAGGTAGGGACAAGGACCTCGACGCTGCAGGTCCGAGAAGGGTTAGCGGAAGACCTGCGTGCGATGGTGCCGACCACGCCGCGAGGTTCTCTGACATGAATATTCGCTTTTGCATCTGGCCGAAGCAAGTCTCGAGAGGAAGCAGGCTCAGAACGCTCGGCTTGGCGCGTTTGCGTTAGCTCAGACTGCGATTGGGTGCTCGGGCTGATAAGCTCACACCGGCCCGGGCTTGCGGCGGGGACCCACAACGCCTGCCACTCCGACTCGCGCGATCGCATTAGTTTCTTCCTGCGGTGACTCGAGTCAGCGTTGACTCGGCCGACGTCGATACATAAGAACAAGGCCGTTATCGGAATGGTAAGTACGACGTGCTCGTGCTTCCACCCTGCTATCCGGGTCTCGTATCGTTATCTGCTTTGTAGTACGCAAGCATGGCTGATCCTTTTGGCTCTTCCCCCGAGCAGCTCAAGGACGTCCTCCTCATTGGCTACGGTGCTGTTGGCGCTGCTTGTGGGTGCTTATGTACTCCTTGCAAGCTCGTATTGGGACATTCACTTTTCTAGATTCCTTCGTCCTCAAGCGCAGCGGCGGCACTCGGCTGACCGTGGTCGCAAGAAGTAACTATGACGCCGTCAACGGTACTTCTGGGTTCAGCTTGCAGCGGAATAGTCCCTCACAGCGTTTGTCACAGCCAATGGCTTAGACTTCAAGAGTCGCAAGTACGGCGAGCACCTCGCCTGGCGACCCGATCGACGTACGTATCATCTTCAGTCCGCAGAGCTTTACCTCACTAGTCCCCGAGGATAGTCTTCCCAGCAATCGAGAAAGCACTCGATAGACCATACGACTACGTCGTGCTCGCCACAAAGGCCATCCCGGAGATTCAGCGCAACCCCGCACTTCTGCGCCCGCTGCTCACCCCACCCTACGCCGACGCGCACCCGCAGCCGACCTACGTCCTCCTCCAGAACGGGCTGAACGTCGAGATCGACTTGTACGAGGCCCTCCGGACGCTTCGCCCTGAAGAGGAGCCGCGCATCATCAGCACCGCCGTCTGGATCGGCGCCGTCGCCCTGAGCAGGAACGTCATCGACCACGGCGACTTCGTGCGTCTCGTTTCCAGTTCTCCCCCCACGGGCCTTATGCTGATGCATTGCACTCCCTCGACCGCATAGGACCGCGTGAAGCTCGGGATCTACCGCCCGTCCACGACGGACACGACGACGACGCCCGCGCAGGCCGCCGCGCTCGCCGACTTCACCTCCATCCTCGCCGCGGGCGGGTCAGAGGCCGCGGCCGTGCCCGAGATCCAGCGCGTCAAGTTCGCGAAGAACCTCTGGAACGGCGTGTTCGGCGCGTCCGCTGCGCTCGCCCGCGCGTCCCTCCGCGCGGTCTTCCGCCCGCCGCACCGCGAGCCCGGATACGCGCGCCCCGCAGCGGAGGCGGAGACAGAAGAACAGGCGACGAGGGAGGTGCGCGAGGCGGCGGACACCCCGTCTGCGCGCGCGACGGCGCACATCCCGCACGCGTCGCCCATGATCGGCGCGTACACGATCCCGTTCCTGCACGAGACGCTGACGGAGGTGTACGCGCTCGGCCGGGTGCTGTTCCCTGCCGCGGCGGGCGTGCCGCCGCTCGAGGCGGACGCGGTGCAGAGCACGCTCGCGCGCACGGCTGCGCTGCACGCGGTCCCGGAGAGCACGCACCTGCCGAGCATGCTCGTGGATGCGCTGGCGGAGCGCCCGATGGAGGTCGAGCATGTCGTGGGCGAGGTCGTGCGGATGGGGCGCAAGGCGGGCGTGAGCGTCCCGGTGAGTCGATCCTGTTGTGTTGGGCGAGGGAGGTGGGATGCTGACGCGTGGGGGCGGTAGCGGATGGAGACGCTGTATGCGCTCCTGCTCGTCAACCAGAACCAGTTTTTGCGGAAGCAGCGCGAGGGGCACCTTCCGCGGTGATAGTCTCGGCGGACGAGGGCGTTTCCCAGCAAGTAGAGCTCTTGTAGATGTACTAGAGAGATTGTAACACCAGCGAATAGATCGTGCATTCTACTTCTGCGTATCGCAGCGAGGACACCCCGACAACTCTGATGGAATCGCGGTACTCATACAACTGTACGTCGTGTGTTCACGCTGTGGCGTCTGCTTTTTCGTTTTATACCCTCTACTCGTACGAATGTGCAGCGCAGCAACACGAGCCATATCTCACGTCGTTGGTGTTCATCTGCCAAACTCCGGAGCTCCCAAGCATACGCTGCACGGCATCGCACACGGAGACCAGTAGTGCAAGCCCTAAGTCTGAGGCACACACTATCCCATAGCAGATATCACACTAGGGTATTGCTTCGCGTCATACATCCAGTTTATCCGTTTTCGTCCATACACCGTTGCCCCGTCCCACCAGCATACAAGCACTTTCTCTCTCCTTTCCACGACTCGGCCCTGGGGCACGACGCTCAGCTGTCCAGCAGCGCGGCGGCCTTGCGCGCGTTCGCGCGCACGGCCTCGACCTGGAGCTCGAGGTGGCGGATCTTCTCGCGCGCGTCGCGCAGCTCGCTCGTGAGCCGCGCGTTCTCCTCCTTGAGCGCCGCGACGGTGCCGTCCTGCGTGTGCCGAGTGTCAGTATGCGATGCCATGAATGGGCATGGGAGGTGTGTGCGAGGAGACGTACGTCGGACGAAGGCGCAGTTTGGGAACGCACAGGCGTCGGCTCGGGGCGCGCAGGCGACGAAGGCTCTTCGCGCACGTTGATGATCGGCGCCGGTGCAGGTGCCGGCGCAGGAGCGGAAGCCGTGCGGGTCGGGGTGGGCGCAGACGCAGGGGCGGGGGCAGGGGCGGGAGCGGAGGGGAGAGAGGTGGGCGCGGACCCGGACGAAATCGCGCCGTCCTCGAGCGAGACGAGCTTGGGCGCGGCGGTCTTGCCGGCGAAGAACTCGGCGGCGGTGAGCGCGGGCTCGGCGGAGGGTGCGGGCGGGTAGATGTCTGACTGGAACGATTCGGACTGCAGGAGGGTGGGGGATGAGTGTTAGAAACATGCTGCAGAGAGCAGGAGGGAGGGGAGGCCGAGACGTACCTTGCGGGGGACGATGAAGGCGATGGCCTCGATGGACGAGGCGGCGACCTTGTACGCGCGCGCGATCTCGCAGTCGGAGACGGAGAGGCCACGGCGGGGGAGGAAGCACATGCCGCGCTGGGGCTCGGAGGACTTGTACTCGGAGAGCGGGAAGAGGCTGTCGTTCTCGTACTCGTAGTACCGGATGTTGCCGTCACTGGCGGCGTGTCAGATCATGTGTGGGGACGCGAGACTCGTGAGCAGTGCATGCTTACCCTTTGCCAGCTGGAGGGAGGATAGAGGCGTTAGCACGGAAGACAGCGAGAGGTATGCGAGGGAGGACTGACCGAGGAAGAGGATGTTGTTATCCGTCCAGAAGGGCATGAGCACGCCCGAGGACTGGTCGATAGTCGTCGTCTTGACGTTCGCGAGGCTGCCGGTCTCCCAGATCGCGACCTGGCGGTCGCTCATTTTGCTGAAGCCCGTCGTCGCGATGCGGTCCTTGTCGCCCATCCACACCACGCGCGCGCCCTGCGCCCCGGGTCAGCATCCTGCACATTCTGCATCTGGGAAAGCCGCACGGGCGACGCACCTTGATGCCAGAGTGGCCCTCGCCCGTGCGCACGGCGTCGCTGCCGGCGCGCGGGTCGAAGAAGCGGATCTTGCGGTCGCGCGAGGTGGTGGCGAGGAGCGTGCCGGCGGGGTTCCACGCGATGCTCTGCACGGCGTCCGCGTGGCCGGCGAAGGTGACCTTCGCGTGCTCGGGCGCGGCGAGGTCCCAGAGCTTGACGACGTGGTCGCCGGTCGAGGTCGCGAGCACGTTCGCGGCGGTCGGGTGGAAGAGGACGTGGCCGACGCGGCGCGGGGAGACGTCGATGCGCGCGACGGGGTCGAAGTCGCGCGGCTCCCAGCCGTCCGCGGCCCAGCCGTCGAACGCGCCGGACTCGACGGACCAGATGAGCGCCTTGCCGTCCTCGCCGGCGGAGGCGACGACCGCGTCGTTGAACGGGGACCAGTCCGTGTCGAGCACGGGCCCGGCGTGCCCGCGGGCGAGCGGGATGACGTCCGGGAGCTTGGAGGAGAGCCCGTGCGGGAGCGGGGCGAAGGGCGTCGGGAGGGGGAGGATGGCGAAGGCGCCGCCCCCGGACGCGTTCCAGTTGAGGGAGATGTACCGCTGCGGACGGTGAGCGGGCAAACAGGAGCAGCGGGGGCGGGGGACGTACGGTGGAGGCGGCGACGATGTTGGTGTCCCAGGCGCTGTTGGTGACCTTTACGTTGTCGTACCCGTACTCCTTCTTGCCCTGCTGGCCAAAGACATGGCTGCGACGCGCAGGCGTGCTCAGCGTCGCTCACGGCGCGTCAGACGATGGGCGTACCGGTACTTGGACGCGCGGACGAAACGAGACATGGCCTCGGCGGATGGGAGGTGGAGGGAGGAGGACAAGCGGCGATGGCGGTCGATGCGCTGCCAGGTTGCTCAAGTACAGCTTTCCGCTTATCGCTATAACCCTAACCTCACCCGGCTCAGAACCACAGCGCCGATCTTGAGAGCGTCTTATTACAAGGCGCAGCGAATTGTATAATGGAGCAGTCGAAAGCAAGCAGAGTAGACTAGAGTGCGACGAGACGAGAGTGGTGCGATGTGTGCGTGCGGACGTGCGATGATGGTCAGTATCCTACGGTATGTACACCCAAAACCCAACAACTAGAGAAAAATAATGATAGAGATCCGCAGCGGGCGCAGGGCGGGGGCGCTATGAGACGTCCATCGGCTCGTCCTCCTTCGCCGCCCTGCTCGCCGCGATGGTGCCGTCCAGGTCGAGCTCGAGCCGGAGCTCCTCGCCGGCCTCCGTCTGCGCGCGCGTGTACAGCTCCTCCCGCTTGTTCTCGTCCGCGGTCAGGTTCGCGAGCACGAGCAGCGCCTCCACCAGCAGCGGCGCCACGTCGTCCGCCGCGCCCCCGCCCAGCCCCCGCAGCTCCCCCGCCGGCGCCACCGCGAGCGCCGCCTGGCCCTTGGCCCGCTCGAAGAACGAGATGGCCATCGCGAGCCCCTCCCGCGCCTCCTCCGCCTCGGCCGAGTGCAGCACCTCCGTGCGCCCGGCTTCCAGGGCGGCCTCCATGTCCTCGACCGGCGCGGAGCCCATCACGAGCCAGCAGCGCCCGCGCGCGGACAGGATCGGCCCGCGCCACGCGTCCATGTCCGCCTCGTTCTTCATCTGGTTGAATACCGAGTCCGCCCACGACGCCCAGTAGTGCCGCTGCGTGCCGGATGTGAGGCGCTCCGCGACCCCGAGAACCTCCGAGGCGATCGTAAACAGCTCCTTGGGCCGCGAGAAGGGGAGCGTGTAGGGCGAGTGCGAGGACACGTCCGAGGCGGGCGAGCCGTAGTGCCCGGCGGGCGCGCAGGCGCCGGAAAAGTACCCGCCACACTGCGCGGGCGCGCCCGAGGCGCCCGGCGTGTGGATGAAGGACGGGTTGTGCGAGGGCGCGTAGTGCGGGTGCGGCATGTGGAAGATCCCGCGCGAGAACTGGTCCATGGCGAGCACCATGATGTCGTGCGCCGACGCCGAGTAGAGCGACATCCGGCGCGTTACCGGCGGCCGGAACTGCGCGATCGCGTGGAAGGGCGAGCCTGCGGGCCACTTGGGCTCCGCCATCGAAAAGGACGAGCCGGAGGGGTAGTAGCAGTACTCGCCCGCGGCGCCCGAGGCCGAGGACGCGTCGGCTTGCTCCTTGGCCTTCTTCATGTTGTATGTCACCTTCTCGTCCGCGAGGCAGACGAGCGTGCGGCCCCAGACGATCATCGCGGGCGGGGGTGGGCGGCGGGGCGGAGGGACGTACCGTCGTAGCGCTCTGCGGCGCGGGCGAAGAGGGCCTTGAGGTTCTCCCAGTCTTCGTAGTCGGCGGAGCGAACCTGCTTGCCCTTTGCGCGGGGGGAGGAGATGATGGAGACGGAGGCGGAGGGCCCGGGGGAGACGGAGGGGTGGTGGGGATGGTTGAGGTCGGCGAGGGACATGGCTAGTTGAGTGCGCGGGTGGTAGGGCGCATTGCGCGAGGGCGAGAGTGAGAGGGCCGTTATCGAGGAGGTGGGAGTGTACCCGGAAGCCGGCGAAGGAGTCAAGTCGGAGTCTGAGGTAAAGTGGCCCGAACGGCGCCTGCGTTTGGAGGATGAAGAGGATGCGCTGCGTGCGTCGTCTTCGTCGTCCTCGTCGTCGAGGTCTGGGAGGGACCTACGGGAGGAGGAGGCGGAGGAGGGCGCGGGGGAGTGGAGGAGGATGTCGGGGTGGGCGGGCTGGAGGTCGAGGTCGAGGGAATGGGCTCTGCGCCATTCGGCGATGCGATCGTGGGAGAGGGACGCCTTATTGGGCCAGGGCTGGTATGGCCTGGGTTCGGCCTGGGCAGCCTGTTTGGCCTGGACTCGACGCTGTTTCCAGAGGCCGCGGGGGCGTTTGCGGGA